>JAHPZR010006356.1:0-7500 GCA_019787425.1 Platygyra sinensis
CACTGTATACATAATGCCTGATGCATACATACCAGGTAAGATGAAAGGTTGAGAACTTTCCGATGACGTCCTGAAGTCAATTCAGGGTCATCAAGCAGATGGGGATGGTATCCACTTGGTGATGTAAAACCACTGTCACCAGACTCTGTGAGATAAGAAATAATCAATAGTCAAACATTCCTCTGGATCCGTATTTCATTAAAAAAAATGGCTTTATACAGTGTATTTACACATTAACAGTTTATCAACTGTCCAGAAAGACAAAGCTAACTTATAAAGACAATTCTCTAGCAAAAAAAGCATTATATACAATCATGCTTACCATAATAATTTTCAGTATCTTTACCTTGCGATGCTCCACTAGGATCCACTGGCAAAGACATAGATCTAATGGCAGCAGCTTCATTCCATCGAAATGGGTATGCTGGAATAAGGAATGATCTGTATGATACAATCTGATGACAAAATCAAAGGATCTATGAGCATGACTTGACAACCAAAAAATACTACTCTTGCCAGACAGTAGACTGTGATACCCAAGAAATTTTTATTGGCACCTGCAGAGAAACGTTTTTAATGCCATAAGTTTGTTTCAAACCGATCATGGTAGATTGAAATGTGTCATGTGAGGACATCATTTTTTCCATGTGGCAGTGTTTTCTTTAAGTTTTTAAGTAGCCAGAGTTTGGTGAAAAGTAGACGGTTGTGGGACCTGATAAACATGATCTCGTCGACATACCCTGACTCGTGAAGCAATGAAAGTAGCTGGAGAAACCTGGCAGAGAAGCCTGCCAGCTCTTATACATATATGCAACCCTGGGCTGGCATCATGACTTACTAATGTGATGTTCATTCACAACTTGTTAATCTTCAAAAGGCAAGCTTTTCACACTTTTTATCCCATAAGTGTGTCTTACACGCCTCAAATTTGCCCTAATTATATTTTATCTTGAGCTTATAAACAGCAGTTACACTGACAGTTCTATGGCAGAGTAAGTTCTCCTCTTGAAGATAAACATGTTACGAATGAACATCATGTAATACGAAAAAGTCATGGTGCCACAAAGAAAAAAATGTCCTTACATGGTGCAATTCAATGTACTACGTAACTGGTCTAAAACAAACTCGCGGCATCACACACATTACTCTGAAGGTGGCAAAAAAATTGTGGGTGTTTGCAATCTACTGGGAAGAGTAGAAAAAAATCATATTTCAAGTTTGCTAATTTTTGATGACAACAAAATTCAGTCTTTATAGCATGTCATACATGCAATGAATGGTATTTTGGGTTTTTCTCACACTTTGAGCCAAACTTCAAATTAATGTCAAGTTGTAAAATTCATGTGGAAATGCAAGGTGTGGAAATCATCCCAATACAGCACCGAGACCAAGCTAAGACTGTACCAGAGCTGCGTACTTTCCACCTTACTGTACGGCTCAGAATGCTGGAGGATGACTGCAAGTGACCTCAACCAACTGTCCACCTTCCACACCAAGAACCTTAGAAGAATCCTGCGAATATTCTGGCCCCAGACCATCTCCAACCAACATCTTCTCACCCGCTGCAACCAAGACAGCATGGGCACCATCATCATGCGAAGGCGATGGAGATGGATCGGACATGTGACGAGAAGAGAGCCAGGCAACATCGTCCACACAGCCCTTCGCTGGACACCAGAGGGGAAACGGAAACGGGGTCGACCCAAGAACACCTGGCGTCAAACTGTAGAAGGGGAGCTTAAGACCCTCCATCACACCTGGGGGACTGTTCAGAAGCTGGCCCAGAACAGACAGGGGTGGAGTACCTTTGTTGCCGCCCTACATGCCAGCCGGTATAACGGGCATGAGTGAGTGAGTGAGTGTGTACAATGCATGTTGCTCTTACAAATTTTAAGTGGCAAATATACTGTGCCGAGTTGTTTGAAAGCCAGTTAATGTCAACCGAGGATTAAATGTTAGCTGAAGCATTAGTTTTCTTGTTTAAAAAATGTTTTTTGCCTCTAATGTTTGGTTTAGTCTGAGATCACTACAGCTTAAAACTGAAGGGCAAACAATATGAACAGAACACTTCACTAAAAAGTTACAACTGCAATCAAAATTCTTGCTAACCCTGGGTTAGCGGGTTTTGGACAACTCTGCCCTGAATATTTTTTGGTTGATTCTTACTTTGTGGACACTATGTAAAGGCTAGGGACTTATCATTAAATGTAGGCCACAACAACACTAGACAAATCAAACAATACCTAAGCTTGACAGCCAAGGAATACTGCACAGGACGTGACTTACATTTACATAAACATGTACAGTACAAGAGCAAGCAACAAGTTTTCTTATAATGACAAATTTAATGCAAAAATCTCCCTTTTGTTGATGAAGTAAATGATCTTAAATACTGTACCTTATCTTCTGTTCCAAGTTCAACTCCTTCAATTCCAACAAATTGGCTGGGCGTTGCTATTGATGTCTTCCTAACACTAGTACCAAAAAATCAAGAAACCGCTCTTTATAAGTAACTTATTTGACAATGTCATGCTTCATGTACATCCACATACATACTAGTTGTGTCTTTAATCAGCTTGCTTCAGGACATTGATCAGATGGCCAACATTATACAGTACCAGTCAAAAGAAAGTTGCCACCTGCTAAGGCTGTGGTCCACAAAAATTACAAGGGGCCTAAAGGTTCCTAACCACAATAACCTGGGTGCCCAGCACTCAAGTGTGGTAATGTATGAAAAAAGTAAGTTTTTCAGTCTCCTAAAGGCAAAAGTTTGTTGTGTGTGGAGCCAAGGCAATTCTATAGCACAGCCCTGAATGCCATAGCACAGCCCTCAATCCTACTATAGGATTATATAATATTATGTTGTCAACATGTTAAAAGTGAGGATTCCCTCAAAATTGATAGAATACGGGAGGTAGCATAATTAACACTGTGCAGTACCATTCTTCTTGCATTGGTTCTAGTTTGCATAATAATATTGTACATGTCATTTAGAAAGTTTTTGATCTGCAGGCACGAGACTCGCACTTGAGCATAAGAGTTTAAAAATATAGATCATGTCTAGCTAATACCGGTATGTATATTAAAATAAACAAAGGAACTGGTTTGAAATTATGAATACTCAAGTTTCACCTCATTCCTTCTTGGCCTGCTTCTTGGTTCTCTTTGTGATACTTCAAGACTGAGTATGTAACTACTGGGGCCTTGTGACACGAACACAACACTATCCTGTGAATCAAACATAAATATATCAAAATCATTATTAATTGGGAAAATTAAAAATATTGTGGGTGCTACATGATGTAAAAGTTGTACTTTCATAACTTGAAAGAAACACTGCATTTGGCATGAGCAGATGATGTAACAAGGCTGTGCTCTAACAAAAATTCGAGGGAGCCCTTCAAGCAACCAACCTTGTCCTAAGGCTAGGGTGCCCAGAAGTCAAGCTCAGAAGCCCATTCAAAAAAATTAAAAAATTAATTAATTGATTAATTATCTATAATTATTTAATAACATTTAATTTATTAATTAATCTATTACAACCCATTAAGCCTCAAATAAAAATGTCTGCATTGTTTTTATCCTACTTGCATGTAACTTTTTGTAATATTGTTGTTAAAAGAGGGGGGTGAAAAGGTCTACGGATAGGCGGATTTGGTAAATATTTTAGCCCGGATTCTGGATTCAGAGCAAAATTTAAATGGATCTGAAGATCCTATGATCACAATGGATCGTGATTTTATCCAATCTTTGGGTCCAGATTTTGGATTTTGGTTGTTAGGAAGTTCGGGCCGTGGATCTCAGTGACGTGCTTTTCTCTCTTTCATGTGCCAGAGTGGAGAAAATGACTAGAAATAGTGATGTACTTAAGCATGACAGGTCCGTGATGGCCGATCTTGATGAAAGTTGCCTCCTACCTGCATGGGCCCTCTCTCGTGTGCTATTGATCAGTACTGAGTAATATGGCATTAGCCACAAGTTTGCTCTTTTTGCTCGTATCTGAAAGATTTTGTTTGGATACAGAAGTTGGTTACACTGTATCATATAATCGATACAGTGTAACAACTGCAACATTCAATATAGGGGAGAGTCAATGTCATCTAAGCAGCAGATTTGATGAGCACAGACGCACAATCGCAAAAGCCATTGCAAAACAACCATCGTTTCAGATCACTTTACCCTTCCTGCCCATTCTATAGACAATATAGAACTCGTTCCACTAGAACTCATCACCTCAAATAGAGATGCTATGCACAAGGCAAGAGAAGCATTCCTTATCTCCAAGGTAAGACCCTTGTAGCCTTTGGATTAAACAGGCATGATGAAATTTGATCTATTTTTTTATTATTTTTCTTTATATATATCCGTTTTGGTACATGTTTAAATTTTTCTCCATATTTGTCAATCAGTCATGTCACATA
The DNA here is from genome assembly GCA_019787425.1 of Platygyra sinensis. Taxonomy (NCBI): domain Eukaryota; kingdom Metazoa; phylum Cnidaria; class Anthozoa; order Scleractinia; family Merulinidae; genus Platygyra; species Platygyra sinensis. The sequence goes on from JAHPZR010006356.1 coordinate 4,422, forward strand.
TATTTCTTTACTCTAATTTAAAGTTTGGTTAACATTTTATCCATATTTACTTAGCTTCAGTGTAGCCCCTAAAGAAGGTTAGTCCTGTCTCACGCAAGGCAACTCCAACAACTGAAGTCGCTTTGTATCTCTTGTATCATCTAATGTGGCAAACAATTTGTGGATTTGGATTTAGTTGACTTTTTGAGCGGAAACAGGAGCATTTTGAATTTCTGGGTTATGGAGGTACAAGACACAAGGCTACGATCAAGTTTGTTGAAAATAAATGTATATACTTATATCATGATGTTGAGCCCTTTTAGAAGTTAGAGCATTAGGAAAAGTGCTCATGTAAATACTTGTGTTTTCAGTAATGATATTCAGTTGTCTAGATAGCCAAAGCAAGTTCCAAATGTTTACAGCTGTACACTATATTTTCCAGCTCCCATATTGGTGTATCATGGAGGTGCACCATCATGGCATTAGAACTCATACTGTAAATTTCTCCGACACATTTTAGCGCAATAGTTGATGTTTGGGGAAATGCACAGGCCTAGCTATCACTTGGAAAGTGTCTTATTTTTTTTATTTCCTACAGAGGGTGTGAATGGGGTTAAACGACTAGCGACAAAGGGCTAGAAAATATTACTGACTACCGACAAAACAAGGAAACAATTACTGACTAGTAACAAAAAGTAATGAAATTTTAACCAACAAACCGACATGTGGACCCCCCCCCCCCACCCCCCGCACTTGAAATCATGGACTCGGCAGAATTGTCAACCATGTTGAAACCTTTTTTACGCAGAAGCCAGAAAATTCAGTGGAAGGAAAACCATACAGTCGCAGCTTGGTCTGAATGCTCCAGAAAGTTTTGCAAATTCGGCATGGTTTAACACCATTCTCTACTTCGGAAAGAGAGGCCGTGAAAACCAATGCGAGATGAAACCCCGGTGACCTTTAGCAAATGTGTCCCAAAATATGATTGAAAAAAAGCGTAGAGTTTTTGGGCCTCTACAGACTGTACTCCCTATATACCAATTAGATTTGTTATCGTTCTACTCTACTCTACTCTACTCTACTCTACTCTACTCTACTCTACTCTACTCTACTCTACTCTACTCTACTCTACTCTACTCTACTCTACTCTACTCTACTCTACTCTACTGTACTCTACTATACTCTACTCTACTCTACGCTACTTACCCTACTCTACTCTACTCTACTTCTACTCTACTCTACTCTACTCTACTGTACTCTACTCTACTCTACTCTACTCTACTCTACTCTACTGCTACTGTACTCTACTCTACTGTACTCTACTATACTCTACTCTACTCTACTCTACTCTACTCTACTCTACTCTACTCTACTCTACTCTACTCTACTGTACTCTACTGTACTCTACTGTACTCTACTGTACTCTACTGTACTCTACTCTACTCTACTCTACTCTACTCTACTCTACTCTACTCTACTCTACTCTACTCTACTCTACTGTACTCTACTCTACTCTACTCTACTGTACTCTACTCTACTCTACTGTACTCTACTGTACTCTACTCTACTCTACTGTACTCTACTATACTCTACTGTACTCTACTATACTCTACTCTACTGTACTCTACTCTACTCTACTGTACTGTACTCTACTGTACTCTACTCTACTCTACTGTACTCTACTGTACTCTACTGTACTCTACCTACGTACTCTACTCTACTCTACTCTACTCTACTCTACTGTACTCTACTGTACTCTACTCTACTCTACTCTACTCTACTCTACTCTACTGTACTCTACTCTACTGTACTTACTCTACTCTACTCTACTCTACTCTACTCTACTCTACTCTACTCTACTCTACTATACTCTACTCTACTCTACTCTACTCTACTGTACTCTACTCTACTCTACTGTACTCTACTGTACTCTACTCTACTCTACTCTACTGTACTCTACTATACTCTACTCTACTCTACTCTACTGTACTCTTAACTCTACTGTACTTACTCTACTCTACTCTACTCTACTCTACTCTACTCTACTCTACTGTACTCTACTTACTCTACTCTACTCTACTCTACTCTACGCTACAAACAGGTAGAAAATTACCTGACAGTTGAAATTATTTTATTGCAAGACTTCATTAAATATACTGTGTATTGTAATGTGAAAAGGAATAAAAAATACAAGTTATTGTATCTCCATGCCTTATAATTAATGAAAGATCATAATACCGAAATCTATTAGAGCAAAACAGTAGAGTAGAGAAAAGTACAGTTGATTCGCGAAGCTTAAAGTGAAAAATAGTATAGTAAATTAGAAAACAGACCTAAGAAAGCACAAGAGCTGATTGGTTATAACTCAAGTTTGTATAACTCAATAAAGACACACAACTAGTGCGCGCTATTGACGAAGTGATGGCGCAAGCATACACAATTTACATATTGATAATGAAAGACAACAAGTTGTTTTCCTTTTGGGTTTTCTAAAGACAAGAAGAAAACATGTACTCCGTGTTTCTGTAAAGTTATACAAACACTCGTGAAAGTCTGGAAGGACTCGAAAAAGATGTGGAAATAGTCGCATGCGGCTAGTGTTCCCCCAGCATTTTGCGTTATCAAAAATTACCACCCGTGTTTGTATAACTCGATACAAAACGGTACATGTTCTCTCTAACTTAATTTCAAAAGCGAACAGTAAAGTAGATTAGAGTACACTAGAGTATTGTAGAAAAAAATAGAGTGTAGTATAGTAAAGTATAGTATAGTAGAGTACGGCACATTACAGAAGCGTAGAGTAGAGTAGAGTAGAGTAGAGTAGAGTAGCGTAGAGTAGAGTAGAGTAGAGTAGAGTAGAGTAGAGTAGAGTAGCGTAGAGTAGAGTACAGTAGAGTAGAGTAGAGTAGCGTAGAGTAGAGTAGAGTAGAGTAGAGTAGAGTAGCGTAGAGTAGAGTAGAGTAGAGTAGAGTAGAGTAGAGTAGAGTAGAGTAGAGTACAGTAGAGTAGAGTACAGTAGAGTAGAGTACAGTAGAGTAGAGTACGTAGAGTAGAGTACAGTAGAGTAGAGTACAGTAGAGTAGCAGTAGAGTAGAGTACA
>JAHPZR010006356.1:12500-52500 GCA_019787425.1 Platygyra sinensis
AGAATTATAGATGTTTAAGTGCTTTTATAGCCTCTTAAAGATCTATAATTTTCGAAATATTGTACATTTCCTCAAACGCATACTACAAGTTGTAGATAATGCCGTGTTTTAACAAACCGTATTGTTATATTTCGAAAACGATCCACTCAGTCCGAGTTTTTAGACATTTTCTATTGTGGTCACGTGACATACCAAATATGGGCGTGGTTCGAAACATTTAAAGCAAACGTGAATCGAACAAACATGGTAAACTTTGATGCCCACTGGACTTCAGGAGCCAAAAAAAAGGAGGTTTTGAGATTTCCTTAGCAACAGATTTGTAGTTAAGGTTCTCCCCCCTTAAATATTTCAAATTTTTGGCGAGGAAAAAATTGCAAAAATTTCCCAAGTTCCAAGCAGGCTCACTTGTTGTGCAGGAGAGCCCACGGGAAAACGCGGAGGGTGGGGAGAATGGGGCGCCCCATTCTCCCCGCCCTCCCTCGCACTTTCGCGTTTTCCCGTGGGCCTACAACAACCTGCTCACAGGCTACTGCCTGCATGACCTGTATATCTGCTCCTGGGTCTGCGAGGGATCAGTAAAGTCGCCTAGTATAGGAGAAGGTTCATGACTGTAGACAGAAAAATATAAAACGTAGATCTCAATTTCTTCTTACGGTTTAATTCTGTGGACCTTCAGTGGTGCCTTCCTGAAAAAAAAAATGCTGAGCGCGCTAAAGAAAATCATGGTAACCATATATCATTGTAAAGCTAATAAACAGTAGAGCCTATATTTTGTCGATCACTTTTGTTTATCAGTGGGCACGCGCAAGTCTTTCAGAAAGCTTAACTGAGGCAGCAAACGAACGGAAGAGGAAAAAAATGACGTAACTGGTGAGATAATAACATCATCAGAAAAGTTTTTTTCATAGCTATAGCTGCTAGCTCAACATTTAGAGTTATCTGATGTTGGTAAACAAATTCATTTATCTCTAGAATGAACTGCTACAACAAATTAACTAAAGACGCAACGGTGAGCTAATCTCTAAAGCTGAGAAAACACTTTTTCCATGTTTACAAACCAAGGGTGTAGAACGAAACAAGAATAAATAAACCTAATCAAGCTTTTATTTGGTTAGTCTGTTTTTACGAAACAATTGCTCTTTACAAGAAAAAAAATATTTATATTATTTGACGGCTGCAGGGTCGTAGCTAGTCTTGAAGCCATAAGCATGAGCTTAATAAGAATTTATTTAAGTATTTTTTTAGTAGCCGAAAGGCCATACTTTTTTTCTTGCTATTCAGTAGCGAATCACCGCTATATCAACGTTTTATTTTGCAAAACAAAATGATGAATTTCAATCTTACACATCATTTGAAAAAATGTTGAAAGGTTATTAACAAAGCAGAACGAAATAGTTTTGCACACGAAAATTTAGTTGGCTGCTGTTTTTATTTTGGATGCTGGTAAAATTTGACGTACGACTTGTGCTGTGTGATTTAGGCCAGACTAAAAGCGTAGCTCCTGGGCCAGGTTGATCAGAGCACGATTACGCTAACCCCGGAAATGCATGGTGGAATTTTGATTCGAGTTTTGTAACTTTGCGGTGAGGTTTTCTGTGTATTGTTTGGCCTCCTGTTTTGAGTTTTAATTATCACCATATGCACTAGTCCAGTCCCTGAACTCTACTTTCTTCCCGCCCCATATAGGGGCTTAACCTGTAAGAGCTTGTAAGTGAATAAAGGCCCTTCATAAAAGGGCCCTTTATTCACTTACAAGCTCTTACAGGATACTGGGCACTGATTAAATTTTTCACCACTTACAAAAAGGTCTCAAATATATGAACTATATAATAAAGAAGATAAATCAAGTGAAATAAAGAGCCCCTCCCAGGGGTTTTAGGGAACACGGGAACTGTAGCATTTATTTTCAGGGAACAGGGGATATTTTCAAATTATTTTCAGGGAACAGGGGAACTCTTGGGGATCTAGGGAACATGAGCTAAAATCATTTTTGGGAACAAGGGGTTTTAGTAATGGGGAACAAGGGATAAAATCCAAAAAGGTTAAGGGATCTTGGGAACATGCACCCCCCCCCCCCCCCCCCCCCCTGGGAGGGGCTCAATAAAGAAAGAGAACTTGGTCGTTCTTTATTGAAACGTGAGCATTGCCACAAATTGATAATTTTGCGACCATTTTTTTGACAACTTTGAGAATCTAGCACCTGTACTGTGTTCATAGACCTAAATTAAACCGAGATAATTGCCTTTAACTAATTGCACTACAGCGGCCAGATTTCCTAAGTCGAAAGAAACATTTTGTTTGTTTTGCGTTTTATTGTGCTTTGTCGCTCTGTAACCAGCCATTTTTTTCCATTTAGCCCCTTCACCCCCGTGAGAAAACCACATATTTTGTAAAATGGTAACTACAGACTCAAGGGCATTTGTATATCGTTTTCAGTCAACGCGGAACAAATTGAATCACTATCTATTGATGTGAAGCTAATCTCTTTTGTTTATGCAGGCGCAATCAAACCGATGGGTTAAGACGTGCAATCATCAAACAAATGAAAAAGAATGGACGGCTCCATTTTATTGGATAATGCCATTAATAAATAAAAATAAGTAGCACTTACCGTAATACTCAAACTGTTCGACGAATGAGAGGCCTGTTCAGTTCGGACGAAATACTCGTACAAGAAGCGTGCTGAGAAATATCAAATTTGCCAGGTGTAGGTCTAAGAGTTTTTGGGAGGAAAATAATCGCTCTCTTTGATGCATATGACTCAAAAAATAAGTCATTTAAAAATACGTTCATTTAAAAGGTTTTTAAAACGTGAGTAAATTGGTGTTCAGTTTTCTTTTTGTGATATCTTTTTTGGTTCCAGAGATATTCAAGTTTTCCAGTGGCTTTTATTCCTCTGGTTTTGCTCTATTAACCCCGGCAGGTTTCAACTGACTAAGGTAAGTTCTTTAATTCAAATTAAGCCGTCTGCTCCAAGTTTTCAAATTTCAAGTTTCTATTAAAGTCAACATAACAAAGCAAGTTCTTCTTAACAAGTGATTCTCTTAGAGTGTTGACCTTTTTCCCCGTGATAAATTCAAATGCAGCAAAATGGCACACCGCAATAGCTCATGTGAACAGACACTTGAAAATCACAAAGCAGGGCATGGACTTAACATGCTAAAGGACGTTCGCGCCCAAAAGTTCCCAGGTACAGACCTTTTTAAAACTTTAACTGCAGGTAGAAAATGATAAGATAAGAAAAACGTAAAAACAAATCGGGGGTCACCGAACTCGTTTTGAAGATACGGCGTATCACAGATCATAGAATTCTAGGATTTCCAGTCACTCGAGGCGATTCTGGCCGGATTCATTACTATCGGCATATATTTATGTTGAAGAATCATATCTAAGTTATGTGTGTTTAACACCGCATATATCAATAGGCCTATTTGATAGATCTTTGCCACATATGTCATTAAATCAGGTAGAATTAGCCACGCACATTTGTATCCATGTACAAATTCGACCCTATTTGAATAGTATAAGAAGAAATAATAAAAACTTCCACGTACTGATTTTTTTTGCTTTTTAGAATAATGGAAAGAATCAGAAAAGGAACTGATCTGCCGAAAAAAAAGGTGGGGATCACCGACCACCAACAAAAATTTTCGCACACCAAGTTAACGCAGAGGTCATCAGCTCTATATTTTGTTGAGTTTCGACTCGGTGCGCGCGCTTGAAATACATGACGTGGCACGCGCCACGTCATGTATACGTGCGCACTAGAGATCCGCGGTAGCAATGGGCGCGAACGTCCTTAATTTCAATGTTTTGAGACTTCGGCAGTAAGAGCACAGGGAGCACCAATCTTGCCGAGTAGGGAGAGAGTAAATAAAGGATCGAAAAGAATGAATACCTTTGTCTCCTGTTGTCATATCTTTTATCTTACGCGATTTTACCGGGAAAACTGCTGGTTACAAATCCTGCGTAACACTGTAGCGCTAAACTCGTACCTAGGCCTTTCCGCGCTCAGCTAACATGTTTTTTGGTTCGTATAAAATACGAACCAAAAAAAATTTTCGCTGAGCGCGGAAAGGCCTAGGTATGAGTTTAGCGCTACAGTGTTACGCAGGATTTGTAACCAGCAGTTTTCCCCGTAAAATCGCGTAAAGCGTAAAGGCCTATTTCCAAGATAAAAGATATGACAACAGGAGACAAAGGTATTCATTCTTTTCGATCCTTTATTTACTCTCTCCCTACTCAGCAACGACAGCAAGATTGTGTGCTCCCTGTGGTAAGAGGTTCGTAGCTAATCAGGATAATATACGGTCCGTTCTCAAAACTCTGAAAAAGAAAAGAAAAAGGTTAATGCATGGAATGAACACTTGCTCATATTTGTTTTACTGTGTGAGAGCCCATGCAAAGAATTAAGGCCTAGGAAGGTTGTGTCTTGGACTTGCTGAATTGATTGAAGGTTCTCATACGTATACGTTTAGTCAGTGACGTGGCACAACTATCAAAGGGCTTGCAGTTGAGCCAGCTGGAGTCCTAATCTTTTATTATGGCTCCTGGTTGAGCTGAATATAAAGCTTTATATTTACTGACTTCGACGTCTTTTTTTAGCATGAGGGTCTGAATGGGTCCTTTTGAGCCTGTGCTAAAAAGGGGCTATAGAAGCTCGTAGACTCTTTTTATCTTGGTAACCAGTAATATACCTTCTGGGGGGAGGGAGAGTGTGGTTGATATGAACGTATTTCCAACACACGATCTGACCATAGAAGGTTGAAAACATCTTTGATGAAGAATATTTGTGCTCAAAATTACAGACTAGCTATTTCCCTCTTTTGTTTTAACAGAATGGCAATTGCCCTTGCAGCTACTCTGCTGATGTCACTCGCACCCGTCACGCATAGTGTGACAACTTACAACACTGGAGCGGGTATACGTTACACGCTTAAGGTGGTGAAAGATGTAGCACTGGAAACTCCGACTACCAATCACAATAATTTGATATACCTTCTGGTATCCAAGCACCCGCAATATCCGAACAAGCGATCCTTGGTGCAGTTTGAAAATCTACCAACTTCCTGCTCCGCATGCAACATCAAATCAGCAAAGATGTATTTATACTATAAGTACGCGCACAAGGCTAGCTGGCATTCAATCTACCAGACCCCTTTCATTCCACGTTACATGCAGGCTCACTTGGTGAAGAAATATTGGGTGGAAACTCAAGCCACCAGTACCAAGCGTTATTCCAGCGCATCTTGGTCCGCACCATGGCTGGCCCTGGATGGTAGCGATGCAGAGCCTGAACCTCAAGACTGGAACCCAGTCACAATCCATCCCTTGCGCCCCGCGGGCTTCGTGGAGTTTGACGTCACATCTGCAATCAGGAAGTGGCGTGGCGGTGTGGCTAACTATGGCCTGGTGATCCGTGCGGTCAATGAGCTGCAAGCAGGAAGAGGCATCCGCTTTTACAGCAATAAATATAGCGATGCTAGCAAGCATGCCTATGTTAACGTCCTTTGTTAAGCATGAAGAAAGAGCAAGCGTTTCATTCCCCAAAAAGCCAGTGTAAAGACGTAGAGTAGATAACGACGATAATGTATTTGGGGATCAATTGTAACTGCTTATAGCATTACAAATGAAATGATAAAAAAAAATGTGACAGAGGCGTGTGTTCAGTTTTTGATTAATTTTCTATGAAAAAAAAAAGATTTCAGTTCCATCTTTCTGGAATTTTCCATTTCAAGTCACTTTGATGCGCTTTGGCCTTCAGATAGAGCATCGAAAGTTCTGCTGAAAGCGTCATTCTTAAAGTCACAGATGTCGCCCTTGGTAAGAATATTTGATTTCCCATTACTTATTTTTTAATTAGAAAACAAAGCAAAATCAGGAAACTCAAGAGAAATCTAAAAGGAAAGAAAGCTTGGCTTTGCATAAATAGTCAGCCATACAACAAACTACAACTGAATCCCGACAGCCATTCTAAACACGAATACCTCTTACAACAGGAAGCTTAATTTCCAGTCCATGTTTAAGTAAGTAAGTAGGTAAGTAAGAACTTTATTACCGTGTCAAAATCTCGAGCGTACAACGTGCGCTAATTGGGGACACCTAATTATCTAGTGCCAAGAGCCATAATAGGACCTGTCCTATTATGGCTCTTGCTAGTGCTAAAATTACTTTAAAAATTACAAGATATGAAATTTAGAACATTGTAAATCTCACTCGATGGAATGCGAATCGATTTTATTCGCTACGACCCACATACTTTATCTTTGAGGCCTTTCAAATTCCTTTTCCAACAGCTTCCGTTGCTTTTTGCAGCTGTAAAGTTGTTTCATAAAGTGATATATGAGAACGAACAAAGCATTAAGCTTCGACCAGTAAGTACAAAGCATTGACTGCGGACTGCGGACTGCGGACTGGGTATAAACGCACTGAGGTATAAACCGCGGACTAACCATTACGGACTGAGCATAACATATAAATTCGGGTATAAAACGCGAACTGGGACTAAATGCGTTCTATCGACTGCGGACTGGGTATAAAACACGAAGTCGGGTATGAAAAAGCGCTGCACTGGGTGTCAATTACATCCGCTTTCAGCCGTCTTTGTAGATTGGCGGAAATTTGGCAACCCGCAAAAAAATTGGCATATTTTTTAAACTGGGGGTCGCTCTTATTTTACGCCAATTGGCGAAAGATTTATTGCTTATACAAGCAAAATTGACTCTACTGCGACCTGGGCCACTAAAAACCCGATTGGGCCATTGCTTTTTCAAGGGGTAGGGGAGGGGCAATTACCCCCTCCCCCAAAAAAATTCCTGCGTAGCGAAAAAACTGCCGAAAATAAATCGTGCATGGGGAGCCTTGGGGAAAAAGATATCAAGCAAGTGCTTTCTACCATATAGATAACCAGGTTCTCCAAAAAATTCTTGCACGACCGCTAAGCCACCAAAAAAGATGTCATCAACAACAGAAAGCACAGGTAACCCAGGCTCACTATGTGTGTCACGTAACATCATGATAACATGGGTAAATATAGATAACATATAAGGCGGAGTTCAGGCCAGAAAATCTGCTAGAAAATGGAAATAAAAATCGATGAAACTTACCATGCGACGAGTTGTTGTTGTTGTCCTTAATACGTACACTTCGTCACCTTTCATGTAACGTTGTGCAACCTTTGTGCTAAGAAATGTGCGACTATCGCAAGCATGACACACTTTTTCTCAAATGTTTATCAGTTATTTGCGCTATTGACCTGCACCTATTTGAAACTTCTATTTTGATTAGATCTGTTCCTGTTTGGTTCTTAGGCCTAGTGCATTGTTTGAGTTAATGGTTTGCCTACTGTTTCGTTTGGCCAATTATAAGTATGGGTTATTGACCAAGTGTGAGGTCAAGATGGCTGGATATTGGCCAAGTTCTTTTTTTGCGTGTTTATGGACCGAGACGAAGTCGAGGTCCATAAACTCGCAAAAAAAAGAACGAGGCCAATATCCAGCCATCTTGACCGAACAAACTTGGTCAATAAAGGATTTATTATATGGCTTTTGGTGAAATTTTGCTTTCGGGATGCAGCGGGTAGTCCCGAGCGGGCAAGATGGCTTCATCTTGCCCGCTCGGGTAGCCAATCACAGCGCGCGATTTGGTTCATCTTGCCCGCTCACGGAGCTAGCCATATAATAAAGAACCTTATCGTATAAACTTTTGCTCTTAGGCCATCGAAGCTTGATTAAGAAAATAAGACAAACAGCGGTGATAAACAATATATTCCAGCGCATTTTTATATAGAACTTGAGGGCCACCCTAAAACCCGGAAATCGGAAACCGGAATCCGGAACCGGAACCCGTAATCCGGAATCCGGAATCCACAAATCAAAGAAAACAAGTTTTTCAAACTCATGAAAATTATTTTGCATAGCTTGTGCCGGTAAAAAAAATAAGACGCTAAGCAAAAAAAAGCCTCAAACTTATCCTTTTTTTAAAAACAAAAACTTCCTGTCTGTGAGGGCTCTGATTATGAGAATCTAAATAAGGTACGTCTGAGCAGGCTCTAGTGTCTAGGGTCTTTATGCATTGGCACTTGAGCGAGAGCCCTCTCGCGGCCTCCCCGCTCGCGTCCCCGGCCCAAACACGAGAGCCTGCTCGCAGGCACGCAGGCTAAGTTAACCATTTTTCGTTTAACTTGGTACTACTGAGAGTGCGGGGTTCTTGTCTAGATCAATAAGCTCTGAGAAGACTAGGGGTAGCACAATAGCAGCAACCTATTGCGGTGAGTTTCTAGCAGTCTTTTAAAGTCTTAAAAAACGTGTGGTTCAATCCGTTCACAAGCGAAAAGTAGACAACATTTCTATAAATTGTTTTGATACGAAGGCCAGCAGCAATGTGTTTTGGTAATTTGGAACAGTAACAGTGTGGATATAGTGTTGATCTGGAATTACTTTCGTATCTGTTGGAAAAAAAAATTTTTTAGAATAGCCAGGTTAGCATTTGGACATCGAAAACCGTCAGTGTACAGGGGCTGCCACTGACGGAGACCGTGTTCTCTACTTTGTTCAGTTTCTACTAGACACGAAGGGCAAATTTATACCTCAGGTAAATTGCAGATCTCTTATTAAATAAAGAGGCAACTACCAGGAAGCTTACTTTAGACCCTCTCAGGGTGCTTGGAATCATATTACGAAGCACTTAATTTAGATTCTCCTAATCATAGCCCTCACTAGTAGTAACGGTTGCATAAATTTTCACGGCCAGGAAATTTTTGTTTCAAAAAAGGCTAAGTTTGAGGGTTTTTTTCAATTGGCCTCTTATTTTTTACAGGCAAAAGCTATGCAAAATAATTTTCGCGAATTTGAAGAACTTGTTTTCTTTGATTTGTGGATTCCGGATTCCGGTTTCTCGTTTCTGGATTCCGGATTCTGGATGCCGGTTTCGGATTCTGGTTTCCGGTTCCGGACCGGTCTCCGGTTTCCTGGTTTTAGGGTTGCCCGAACTTGACTTTTCGTTTCATTTTCAAAAGTGACCGTTACAATTTTTGAAAACTATATATATAGCGTAAAACAATAGAGGTCTGGAACCTAGACTGAGAAAAATGATCTACAGCAGTACGTGTCTACTGAATAACGGGGAGTAATAGCTAAAACAGCAACAACTTCTCACTACTGATATTGAAATAAGGGAAGGCTTTAGCTCTTGAATGAACAAAGTCTCTTTAATTTTGCAGTGAACGTCAGTTTTTCCAGACAGACACTAAAATGTCAAAATGATCCCATTTAATGTCGTTACCAGTGGTTTTTACATGATCAGCAATGGCTGATGAATGGTCACTTTTCGCGAGGGCCTTGAAATGTTGTTTTTCGTTTTGTTTTGCCAATGTTTATCACCGCTGTTTGTGTTATTCTCTTAATAAAGAACATTGTTAACGGTAAAGGTCCTTTTTAGTGCAGAGTGACATTTTTGTTTTGGAACAATTAGTGGCAGAACATGATCATCAGAATGGAATGTTTCAATCTTAGTTGGTGATTTCTCCCGATAGGGGATGATGAACTGCCGGCTTGTAAAGAGCAATCCCAGGAGACAACATTTGAAAGATACAGGGATACCAGGGTGTGGCATCATCTGTGTTCAGACTGGAAAGCCATCAGTTTTTGAGCCCTTGATAAGGGGTGAGTCGTTCAATTTTCAGTTATCGATAGGGTTGGGTCATCCGGGCCTGCTGTTTTTTTCTTGCACGCGCACTGGGAATTGGCACACATTTGACATAATCGACAACAAAGGAAACTCCTTTCAAACAATCAAAACAAGTGACATACTGAAACACCAACCCACGGTGTGGCCAGTGCCTTACGCATGCGCGCACCCATACCACCAAGGGGCCCATTCTCGAAGCTCTTGTCTTTTATCATGTGACTGACGGCGACAAGAGCTCTTCTCGCCGTCTGTCATGCGCAAAAGAGAAGAGCTCTGGGGTCGAGAATGTAAGGGGCTCAGTGGCAACCATGGACAGCTGGATCCATGTAGCCTTAAATGTAGTCTGCCCTTTACTGCCCAGGCGGGTACAAAGCAATCTTTTATTAAAGCGCCAGCTCCACACAACACATGTGGGAGCTATTGGCTATTCGTAAGGTACTGGGTAGACCGTGGGTTAGTGTTCCAGTGTGTTACTTGCTTTTATAGATTGTTTACTCCTTTTAGTTCCAAAGGACAACCAATTGTTGAGTCATAATTGAAAAAGTGCATTTCGCTGATGTACAATTATAGAGATGACGATTTATGTACAGTAAAATCTGCACAACTAAACCTAATGAATTGAGCAAGGAGTCCCAGAGCAGAAATATTCAAAATATACTGCCCTCTAATGACATGATGGTTTTCAAGAACACCAAATGGCCAACTAGTAAATATATGACACAAACAGCGGTGGTATACTTTTAATCAAGCTACGTCGACCGAAGACCAAGAGTTGGTATGAGATTGTGTCTTCATGCTTTTTGTCCCCAAGGGTATGGGACACATGCACAAAGACCTGAGGTTCTTAGTTTTCTGGCTATATATTGCTTCCAAAACTCACTACAGCCGTTTTGTAGATGGATCACTGCTCTACGGGGCTTGAGGCCTGGTGTGAAAGGTAAAAAGTCAAGTTTGGCTTAGAGTTTAGACCTCCCTGCTAGCAGAAGCTCTTTTCCTGATGTTCGCTGACGGGAGAAAAGAGCCTCTGCTAGCCGGCAGGGAAATTTTAGACGTCATGACTTGAAGTTGCAAGCAGCGTAAAGGAAAACAATATTACTTGTACATGATTTTGTATTATTGCTAAGAAATAAATAGTACCACAATTTGATCCACAAAATGTGATTTTACCGGACATTCAACCAAAAATGTCATGTTTGATAAGGGGATGGGTCATGTGAATTTCAGCCTTCATTTGGGGGTGGGCCACTCAGTTTGTGCCGAATGGAAGGGTTGGGTCATGAGTTTTCTAACCACCACATTTTGAAATGCTTAGCCCCACCCCCCGCCTCTGTCATTTTTGACCAGTCAAACACAGAAACGTTTTTTAGCGCTTTTGTTCCTGAAACCGAGGAAACAAATAAATTGGCGAAACAATAAATTCGCCTTGACTTGTAGCTTTCATAAAGTGACCAGGGCGCTCGGTCGTGAAAAATTCGACAATTTTAATTTAAAACTCTTGGTATACTTTGATAGCTCGCCTAATAAGCTTTGATTTGATATGGGCGTTTAGGTATGTACAGCTTAAACCCGACGTGCCACATCGCTTCGACGCGAGACACCTATGAAGGTATACGGTGACCTTTGCGAAACTAAAATGGTATTTCTGGAAATCGATATTCATAGGTGTACGGGCTGGCTTGACGGGACGGGGACTCCAGCCCTCCCAGTTCCAGAAATTTTCGACATTTTGGGGCAAACCACAAAAGTATTCAGGAGAAAATATTCTTAAAGGTAGCTAGTCAAGCCCAGGTTTATAGGTAACTTTCTCTGACGTTTGCCTTCTCGAAACGGAGTTAAGGTCAAATGATATAAGGACCCAAGTATGTACTGTGTTGCAAAAGCAACATATCGTTTTTATCTTTTTTTGTATTGTGGAAATCCACGATATGGTTATTATTTTAGGGCTTCCCGCAAGTTGCTCAAGACTTTCCAAAAGTGGCCCGGACGCAATTTCTCAAAAAGTTGTTTGCTGCCCCCCCCCCCCCCCCCCCCCCCAAAAAAAGAAATGTTTCGTTCCTCTCTTCCATTATTTGGTCTGGTGAAAAAATACGCAAATAGTACAACAAAAGTAAGCATTTTTAGCAATTTTGCAACATGACCAACATTGCTAAATAACTTTGTCCTCAATTAAAACGAAAAAATGTATGAGTGAAGAGTGTGCATCAATATTAATCTTATAAAAATTCTTCACCCGAGACACTTGAGTCGGTTGATCAATGCAACTCTTCTTGCGCTGACCTAGAAGCCCAGCTGCCATATATCTTGCAAAATCATCTGCCTTAGGGGGCAAGAAATTCATAAATTGTCCAATAAAAGATTGTGAAATATGAGCAAGGCCAATTTAAGCATTAAAAAGCTGCTCCGATTTCTCAGAGTTGATAGAAAACTAGAAAATGCTCACAATGCAAATTAAAAGGTTGTTCAAAACAAAAAAAAGTTGCTTGAAATATCAGACGTTGCCAAAAAGCTGCTGAGCAACTTGCGGAAAACCCCATATTATTTCCATCAACAACACAGTGACAAAAGAATCAAAGAAAACGAAGGCAACACCTTTGTTTTTGTGGTGGCTCCGAAAAGAGCCGTTTTAAATGGCTCTACAAAGAGCCGTTTTAAAATTCTTGAATTTTTCGTACGCCGAAGAATTAACTGTTTCTTTGATAAGCCGAGTTACTGATTTTACGAGGCTGTAGATCAAGGTAAATAGAGTATGAATGGTTTCAAAAAGACTATCTTTGGAATAATAGTTCCATTAGATATGAGAATTGTGAACGTTTTTGGCTTTTACTGCGATTTGAGTGCGTTTGAACTACACTCACACTTTCGGGCATTGTGTGTCTTTTTTCGGGCAATGTGTGTGTGTTTTTTTTTTCGGGCAATAAGGTCCCCACCCCTCCAAGTCCGAAGGTGCCTGTACACCTACGTCGATATTAGGTACATACAAATATGGCACCCACTATGAAATAAACCGTAGATGAAATTTATTACCCTGACTGAAATGCCTTCTCTACAATGTAAGCTCAGTTATTGACACTGAGCTCATTGATTGGCCAAGTTTTGGGGCATACACTCCCTGCGCCTAAATAGGCCAATTTTCTCATCAAGGAAACACAGGAGGCCTGAATAAGTGCGGGTTCAAATAAACATCAGCGGTAAAGTCTTCATACATGCCAAGTGGTCCATCAGGCTGGGACTATTCTCTGGTTTCTCTAACATCAAGGGACTAGGATTATCTGTACCCTCCCTGGATGGGATGCTCGTTCATGGCAGGGTCAATCATCACCATTAACGTTGCTGGTACGCACTTATAAACCTGAGTGAAGAAAGCATTGTGAGAGTAAAGTGCCATGCTCAAGAACGCAACACAATGATTGTTTAGTGCCTTAACGCTAATGGAACTGAAGATAATGCACATATCAATGTCAAGCGGCGAGGGGGTGGGGGGAGGGGGGGCTGGGCATAGGGCAGGGATTTGATTGATCGCTTTGGCCCGGGGGTAGGGCATTTGAATTATTTTGCTGTCCCGGGGGTAGGGATATTTGAATTTTTGCAAACATTTGACCACAAATCACTTGTCGGGGTGGGGAATTTCAGTTATATTTGACCTTTTTACTCACCCCAGTTTCAATCGCATGGCGGCCCGTCGATCTCACGGCAAAATTGGGGACTGTGTGTGAACATTCTATGCTGACAGCAACAGATGGTACGCAGACATGGCATAACTAGGATAATTTGCTGGTACTCTTATAAGCTAGAAATATTAGCAGCACAATGAAAAGCTCATTTGATTCACAATTTTAATTACTAGAGCTTGCCTTTAGTCAAAAATCACACAAAAAAAAAACATTGTTACAAAATTTCAAATTTTAAAAAATGTATTTACTTAACAATGGAGTGATAACCAAGGTTAACACAACACGTCTTGAGATTGAGTTATGAATTAGATGATCCCATCAATTGATCTACTGTACCCTAACTAATCCAAATGAATACAATATCGATTCTCAGAGTGAGCTGCAAGAAAAAGGAAAAGAAATTGTGATGGAAATCCTCATTGAGCCTCATTCAACACCCAGCAGCTCCACATCAAATACCAAAGTGGCATTGGGAGGGATAGTGTACATGGTTAAGGAAAAGAATCAAACTGTCAACTCTAAATGCCAGTTACTCACAAACAAATGGAAAGGCACTGATACAGCTGTACAATATAAATGCCAGAAAAAGAGACAGTGAGCTTAAATTTGTGAGACAATATTACAGAATTTTATGTAACAATGTACAGTTTGTCTAGAAAACACTGCTGGGTGCAACTTTCAACTTTTCAGCTTTACTTTATTTAGCACTAGAGTTTTTTGTTACAATATTAACAACAAAAAAACAGGAAAGGATGCATGATAAGATTAAATAATAATATTTATAATTACATGGCAAACAATATATTCTATTAAGGTAGATATAAATAATTTTATTTTTATCTGATTGGTGGTCTGAATTTTGCAATACAGATCATAAAGATGAATGGCTTCTCAGATATTCCCCAGTTTTTTAGCTGGGGAATATTTGGTCACATGACCCATTTAGACCAATCTTGTGCAAGTGCAAATATTTGATGGATATAACCAGTAAAATTATTTTACACAATCTCACAATGATAAAACATGTAAAAGGATATACACCATGGACACCCCTGGAACCATAAGCATAGTCAGGTGAGCAAGTTAGCTTTGCTCGTTGACCTATTTTCATCTGAAACAAAAAAATCAAATTCAATTTCATTATTTGGGAAAGAGTATTATGAAAAACAGGAACAATACAATATGTACTGTACTTTGCTAACATGTTAATCAATTAATAAAAGACCTGAAGAGAATAAAATAAACCAAAGCAAAACAAAACAAAATACAAGATTGTGATTTTTATTTATTTACATTTAACATTTATTTGCCGAAGGTGAAGTGAATATAGTCGAATAATTATTCAACAATATTCACTGAGCCGGAGGGGAATTGTTTTAGTTATCTGACCTGCTGGCAAACAACTAACCACTGCGTTTATGATTCTTAACTGCCTTGGTTTTTTGGTTCAAGGGCGACAGTAGTCATTTTGAAAATTCTCCATCCTTTCAAATATCCTGGACTTACAGTGATGTCTTCCAAACAAATGAAAAATTCATTCACAACTGTCCACCATGTTTACTTCCCGAGATGACAAAGGTGGCGTGCTCAGTAGCCGGGCCTCGAAAATGTTATATAATCAACCACCTGGGACGGTTTATATAGCGTCATATAAGGAACTGCTCGACCAATCATTTTGCTGGAAACTCTTTGTTTAGCTCTGAAATTATACTAAATTTAATTATGTATTTATTTATCTATCTTAAGTATTTATTTATTTATTTATGATTTATTTATTTATTTATTTATTTATTTATTTAATATTTGTTATTCTTTTTTTGGTGGGCTCCCACTGAGCATGCAGATGACTCATGTCTTTGAAAATTTCTCTGTTAGTTGCAAACATGTAACAATAGAGGTGAGATTTCTAATTAGCATTCCTTTGATATGTTTTAACTCAAGACATCAAGTACGTTTTTGTGAAATCCATATAAACCACACATACTGCAGCAAATACATGTACACTGTCTATTATTTTGAGAAAGAACAATATCCTTTAAGTTGCCATTTGGCTACACCAAAGCTAGCAGAATGTCTGATGCCCAAAGTTTGGCGATGTCAATGAAATAACACCAAAAATGTATAATTGAAGGCTTCGGTGGAAAAAGGGCGTTAGGTTTTTTACTCAAAAATGAAATTTATCAAACACGCTCCAAATTTCGCATGCAGTTTTGTTTAGGTGCATTAGACAATGTTCTGCATGTTTTTTTGCTGAAGTTTGTTTCATTTTCGAGATATTACGTATGCAAAAAACCCTGTATTTGTTGTCACGTCAGCATGTGACCACAAAGAAGGTAATTTCACTTAAAATCCAGCAAAATATTGATCTTTTGCAACGTGTAACCTCAAAAAGTGTTGATGTCAGGTTAAAACCGTTAAAACTTTTATTTCACATTAACGTGCGACCGCAAAGACATTGATTTCACTCAAATTACAGCCAAATGTTAATTTCCCGCAATGCGCAAGCTAGACAATGTTGATATCATTTACAGAGACTTAAAATTTTGATTTCACATTATCACGCCACTGCAAGGACTTAAACCCTTAGGGTTTTACCTAGGGTTAGGGTTACCGCTGGAAACTAGGGCTAGCGTTGAAGGGTTACGGAACAAGGTTAGGCTTAGAGTTAACGCTTAGGGCTACCGCTTGAAACTAGGGTTACCGCTTGAAACTAGGGTTACCGCTTAAAACTAGGGTTACCGCTTGAAACTAGGGTTACGGAACAAGGTTAGGCTTAGAGTTAACACTTCTGGCTACGGCTTGAAACTAGGGTTACCGCTTAAAACTAGGGTTACTGCTTGAAACTAGGGTTACAGAACAAGGTTAGGCTTAGAGTTAACACTTAGGGCTACTGCTTGAAACTAGGGTTACCCCTTGAAATAGGGTTACCGCTTGAAACTAGGGTTACGGAACAAGGTTAGGCTTAGAGTTAACGTTTAGTGTTACCGCTTGAAACTAGGGTTAGCGTTGAAGGGTGAGGGTTATTGCCTAGGGTTAGCGCTAGCGCTTCATTGTTAGGGTTAGCGCTTCGGATAACGTTAGAGTTAAGGCCAGGACGCGTTAGGGTTAGTGCAGTGTTAGGCCAAGGAAAACAATCAAGATGTAACCTTAAAAAATGTTGATTTCAGGTTTTTAAAACCATTAAAATTGTGATTTCACGTTATCACGCGAACGCAAAGATGTTAATTTCACTCAAATTACAGCCAGTTCACTTTACGCGATTTCACGCTAAGACATGACGGCAAGGATGTTGATTTCACTTCAAATCCAGCAAGCTGTTCATTTCACCCAGCACATAAACTCGAAAACGGCGATTTCGGGCCTAAATAGGTTAAAATGTTGATTTCACTTTAAAGCGTCACAGCAACTATCTCTATTTCATTTTAACTGCCTGCAACGTATAAGCTTAAAAATGTAGGGCTGACAGATTAACAGATTAACCCTTCTGTGCAACGTACAGGTCTCTCTCCTTACATCTGCATGGCCCCTGATCCCAGAAGTTTAAAACACTACAAATCATGCCGATTTGAAGTAAAATCAACGCAACCTGGATCACAGATCTATGTTTTGAATCAATCGATCGCTTCTTGTTGGCCATTATTATGTTGGAATAAAAAAGGAAAAAAACACGCTCTGTAATTAGTTAAATATTATTGTGATTTACAGAGTCTTGTCTTGTCTTGTCTTGTCCTGGCTTGTCTTGCCGAACGTGATCGAAATGCATGCCGGGAAGGTTCTGTTACACCTCGTGCGCGGGCAAACATGGAGGATGATGGAAGAAAAATTTTATAAGTCTAAAAGCAGTTCGCATTTTCCAAACTTTGAAGCTAGCAACGCTTGGCAAATGGGCCACAACTCACGACAGGGTTTTATTCTTGGGCAAGAACTGCTCTTGGACTTTGCTGCCTGGATCGACCTGACTTCGAACGCTGATAACTGACTTGCTGCTGATATCAGTTGCATTGGAAGTTACAGAACACGTTTTGCTTCTTTAAAACGTGCTGGTGACTTATGGGTTTATCAAGGCTTTATGATGCCTATCAACCACCAGGCAGGCTACAAGGTACTTAAAAACAATGCTTAAGATATTAGTCGAAAGAGCTGTACTGCATCATGCATCACTTCTCTTTGCTTTGACGCTCGATCGAAATTCACGTGTTGTCTCATGTCACAATAACCTGTATAAAAAAATCTCTCCAGATTCCCGCTGTATACGCATTTTTTTTTAAATAGATATCTTCATTTTTGAAAAAAGAAAAGGAACAGAGCGAAAAAAAAATTGAGCGACCTCGTATCGAACCGGCATCACAGCAAAACAAATTCGAATCTGGCCCGTTCAGCGCCTCATCCGCTTGTGCTAACGAAGCAGTAGTAGGAGATTAAGGTATTATAGTGAGTTCATCGCTTAGCGAAACAAAAGGTTTCTTTTGTTTTCCATTCAACAAAAGGTCCCCAGAGGATGCCCTAGGAAAAATGTGTTTTTTGCATACGTAATATCTCAAAAAGGAAGCAAACTTCAGGGAAAAAACATGCAGAACATTGTTTGACACACAGAAACAAAACTGCATGCGAAATTTGGAGCGTTTTTGACAAAGTTCACTTTTCAGTAAAAAACCTAACGCCCTTTTTCCACCGAAGCCTTCAATTGAGCATTAAATTTATTATTTGGCCGATAGTTTTAAATTCAAGACTGGACAAGTTATTCACTTGCATCTAACTGGTTTATAAATAATGGCAATGGGTGGGTTATACCATGGACAGTTGTCAAACCTGAAACTATCCCTGTACACATTTAACAAAATATAGTGAATACCTTGGCTACACCTTCATCCCAACCTGAAAAAAATGCTGACAGTTAAAAGGCAACCATAATGTTACCAAGGTAACAGTTACTCTAGATAAAATAGACTTGAACCTCACATAAGGGATAACCCAAAATATCAAGCCTAGGTGGTTGCTAACAGGAGGTGGTCGCTTGTGGGAACTTAGACCACTCATGTAGCTAAGGGGTCCTGGTTTGCCCATGACGCTCGCGTAGACCATGTTGGGTAAAATTTTGCCTGATTAGCGTTGGTAACTGCAGAGCCTTACAGTACCCTTTGTTTCAAATGCTTTATTCATGTGAAAAGCCAATTTCAAGAAAGTATCCAGTATTGAGAAAGTATTGAGAAAATTCAGTCCCTTTTACTTCTCAGTACAAAATCTTATCTTATTTATCTTATTATCCATATAATCTGTCAAGTGACTGCTTACAGGAGGCTAAAAGCAAAAGAAAATTTCAAACCTTTACCTCCAGAATTGGTCAGGGTGAGTTATGGGAGGTGATTGCTTGCAACAGGTTCCAAATATTGTGATTTGACTTGGAAACTTTGGGTATTTTGGAAAATTGCTTGCAGAGAAGAAGTGGACGCTTACAAGGGTTGGTCACAACCAGACATTTGACTGTGTATCAAATATGAAAAATGTACTTCAGGACATTTTCATTGCATTTGTCTCCCTCAAACACCCACTTTGAACTTCCACTGTGTCAGAAGAATTGCTTTGGGAAAACCACTACACATGCTTCCTGATGAGATTCATAGAGGTCTGAAATTGCAGACCTGTGCTGATGTTCGCCCAATGAATAGGTGATGTTTAAAACTTTTACGTCTCGGTTTTACGAAAGGTGATAAATGTAAATCTCTAATCAGTTAGATTCCTGTCTGTCAGCAATATTTCGGTCCAATAAAAGAGTAAGTGTACGATAGTCAATAACATAAAGCTACACTGAAAAATAACGTACAACATTTTCCCGCATTCATTTTGAGTTGTTGTTCTGCTACTCGAAAAATCTATGTATTCGCAGTCATTTTTTTAAAGCAAACTGTGAAATAAACGTTTTTAGATGTCCTTCCCTTTGCACGTATCAAATGAAATCACTCCTGACTTCCCAAGATAACAGATGGATTTAAATCGGCAAATTTACTTTGCTTTCTATGTTTTTACTCCTTAGACTGATCGGACCCAGTAGATCCAAAAAATTGTGACTCCTATTCACAACAAATGCAAATACCACATTTGCTTAACATTTATAATATGGCTTAGAGGAAGAAGGCAAAAATTCAAATATTATTGTTTGCTGATTACCATTTGCACAAATGTGATTCTTTATCTCTTTGATATGAATGGGTTCATTCAATCCAATTTCAAAAGCTTCACTGGACAAGCTTAACAGTAACAAAACCTAGATGATGACCAACAATGAAAGACATGAAGAGCTATTCTAGCTTCTTCAAAGTCATTAGAAAAATTCCATGTAGAATTTGCAGATGAGTGCGGTGATATTAATGACTCAAACAATCAAGTTCATGAAGAGATTGTTTTACACGTCTAATAACTCTTTCAAAATTTTTCACAAAGTCTGAAGTATATGAGGAATAAAGTGACCCATGAAAAATTTTGGCGAGCACGCACCATTTACAAGGGTCTTTATAACCATCTGTAAAATTTGTGTGCAGACGGGGAGATAATAATTGCAACAATAGAATACACCAGGAGCACTTTCAGTGATTCGCAAAAACAAGCATGATCATATGAAAACTCCACACAAAATTCATATAATTATGCATTAATAGAAAATTTTAATCAAAGACTTTTGATAATGGCCTTTGCAAGGCACAGACAGAAGACGCGACTAGTACAATACAATAGGATTTTTAAATACAAAAGTCCAACAAAACGACATTGACATGTACTGTTTTTTCACAGTATTTCTAGAAGGATGTATGTCCTGAAAAAAGGGTTTTTCTATCTCTGACAGATTAAATGTAAAATACTTTTAAACCACTATGTGTGGAAGTTCTATCTGAAGCTACCCAAGAATAAACCAACAACACAGAAATTGTAATTCTATTTTTAGGACCAACATCTGGGAAAATTCAGTTACAATGTTTTATAATTATAACCCATTTTAAAACCAGTAATTCCTAATCAACATATAACCACACGTATAAGGGGATTCCAAGACAATTTTCCCGAATGATGCAAACTTCTCTCGCAATGAACTTGTTAACTTCCCAATGAAGTTCGGACTGATACGAAATTCACAACTTTGTTTCCAAGTTCACGATTTGATTGACAACTATGTAATGAAATTGCCAAGTTCGTAGCGAACTTCTTGAATTTCAAATGAACTTCGGAAACTGTGTGTCAAAATTTTGTCAAACACACTGTAAGAGAAATAAATATTAAATGATTGTACGTGTACATTTCAGTGCTCAAGAAACACCAAGGGAAAAAATTCCCACAGATATGCAGCTTGAAAAAGCTAAGCTCCTCTGTTGTTTCAGGCAAGCCAAACAGTGGTACCAGTAGTAGATCAATTCTCAATAGTGACTTCGGGTAGAACCACAGGGCGCCCACACAATCTGTCTGGGTAGCTGATTGTTATTTTATAGTTAATGTACTAGATTTACCATTTGCCTCACCTATAGCCATATATCGCTAACTGTGTATGTAAATCAATGATAAATAAACGTTAAAAAAAAACCTTACCTGTGGTGCATAGTCGTCCTTTTGCCTCAAAAGCAATTTTGAATGAATTTGAGTTCGCTGTTGACTGTTCTTTCTAATAGAAGGACAAGGGAGGAAGCCTTGTTTTGAAAGGATTCCAGTGCCAGGGCAATTTTTCCCCCCAAAATCACATCACTCTGCTTCCGGTGAGCGTCAAGACACACGACCCGAGTTTGGTGTGTAAACAGTTGAAGGGTCACTAAATGCCTGTGGTTCCCCACCCTCATTATGTATTTTGAATAGGTCATTGTCTAACGTCGTCCAATCAGAAAGGGGCAATCAGCCGGACGGTTTGTGGCTGGCCCGTAAGGATCTTGCTACGCATTACAGTCGCTCAAATACTGTGGGATTTGATTTTCTTTGGAGCTAGCTCTGGGCTGTTTGGATGGATTTTCGATTGGAAGGTACGAGAAGAACCATGAATCTTTTGACCTTTATACTGCAAAGTTTGAAAGCAGAGCCATGCGACTTTGGGGGGAAAATCACCCCAGTGCTGGAACCCTTTCAAAACAAGGATTCCTCCCTTGTCCTTTTATTATAAAGAACAGTCAACAGCGAGCTCAAATTCATTCAAAATTGCTCAAAAAACCGCTTTTGAGGCAAAAGGACGACTATACACCACAGGTAAGGTATTTTTACGTTTAGTTATCATTGATTTACATACACAGTTAGCGATATATGGCTATAGGTGAGGCAAACCGTAAATCTAGTACATTTACTATAAAATAACAATCGGCTACCCAGACAGATTGTGTGGGCCCCCTATGGTAGAACTGGGCCGCTACTGCTTTTAATATAATTTCAAAAGATGTAAACATTTACAACAGTAGATTTATCTCTCACAGAATGACTTCTTGATACTCCTAGCCTTATTCTGGTGTCATATAAATCTATCTTTCACGACTAAGTCACATTTGACCATAGTCAAAAGTGCTTACATTTTTTACACGGGCCAGCTGGTTTCATCTCATGTTGGAGAGATGGCATGTCAAAAGATGTCACCCAAGTGATGTAAGCTTATTTACTTTCACAACACAAAGCTTTTGAATGGCTTTTCTTTTTGTGCCACAACATTCCAAAAAAATGGTGTGGTCCCTTGGTGACTTCAACTTGGGACAAATCCTCCCTACCCCCTACCATCTGGTGTCCAATGCCTCACCTCAATAATCCACATGCTTCGTTCTTGGAAGGGTCGACAGACAGGTTAATAAGTGACCCAGTGTTGTAAAATCGCTCCAATAAACCAATATTGGTTTAATTGAAAAGGCATTAATAAGCTTGGCTTACTTTTGAACACGAGACGTAGGCTTATTTCAACACTCACCTTTTATGACTTGACAAGCTCCGAGCTTGAACTTAAAAGGTCTACCTTTATCTCTTGAGGAATCGAACTTTTTGCCGTTTGTTAACGTTCCTGTAAAAGAAGACAAGCAACACTTAATTTTATGCTTCTGTTAAATCCAAGATACATACATGTATAAGCTAAGCTTACATATATTAGCTTCATTATGCACTCGCACATAACCTCAGTGTACCAAATGTTAAGTTATCAAATAAAGCTACCAGTATAATGGACAACCACTGTCTGTCCTGGCTGTGGAAAATCTCCTTTACCCTCTTGGATCGTCTCCAATTCTACTCCCATGATTTGGCGCTCGACCTCTCTCACTCAATATATGGATTCACAACGAAAAATTCTCTCTTCGCTGAGATACCACGTGACAATCGTTCCACAGCCGTCAGTAGTTAATTTTTTTGCATGCCTCCTCCCCTGTGGTATTTTTGCCTCCAAGACAAAAGTCAATTTTATGATTTTTTATGTACTTAGTATATATATACTTAGTTTTTTCTTTCGCTTTTTTCAATTTGATGTCATATCAGTTATTACAAATAACGCAGCGCCGAGAATTCGCGAAACAACGGTGGAACCTGAAGTAACATCATTTCTCACCCCACACATGACAGTACGAAAATTGTTGGTTTGTTTTGTTTCGGTCCAAGGTTCCTTTCACTTCATTTACACACTGCACTCGCGAGAAATCAAGGAAAACTGCTCTTGAACTGTACAAGCTTCGTTGTACTCTTTTACGTGATTCTTTATTCAGAAACCAGGGCGTTATTCAAGCATTTCGAGACAACAAGTTACAGAAATATCAAAGCAGCTCAGACAGATTGGTGGGTTAAATCTTTAAATTTGTGCGCCTTTTATCACAACAGCTTCTTCGACGCTTTTCAACGACGAGCATAAGCTTAAATTCGGATAATTTGCGGAGTAATAAAGGTATGTTGACTCACTTGTTGTTACACGAGGCATTTCCTAGAATTTTACTTATTTCACCTTGATTTGTCTTCTTTCAATTTTGCATCTACGTCAAATTCAAGAGTTCATGCTCGAGGATATCTACAATCATTATTTTGATATTCGTCGACTAAAAAGGCTTACGTTTATAAACTTAAGCCTTATGTAACCTAAAGATTATGGATGTCATGAGTCACTTGTTCAGTCACTCTGGCTCTCCTTATGTTGATAATTGCGCTTTCCCTTTCTTATATAAAGTTTAGTTTGATTTTTTGGCTGAATTAGATGAACTGATACGACTGTACTAATTAAGAATAACTCGATCTGCATGTACACTGAAGGCTGTTTGATGAGCAACTAAGGCCACATGTTATGATCGCCTGGCGGTTCCATTCAAATGATCTGAGTAATCAGTGAAAGGATAAACAACTGGTATTAGTGTCTAACAAAACTGTTGGCTGTGTCGGCCTCAAAATACAAAGCTATCATAAGTTTATAAATAAGGTAAATTTACCGCCATGGAGAGTTTTCTGAAGGTGACATATTTCAATCACCAGCCCCTTGTTCTGATGAAGGGACAGCACTGACCCAGCACTTGAAACCCAATCTTTACAAACTGAACGCTACAGTGGTTAATTTACCTCAATGAATTTCAAGTTGATAAATTATGCTATGTTAAAAGATAAAGTACTCAAAATTTGTTGTCAGTCTATTTATGTCAAAACAAATAAAAGGTGCTTCATTCAAATCTCCTCTGGGGCAGATTGTCAGGTCAGATCAGGAGGACATCAGACAGGTTCTTGTAAACTTTCATTCACACCATTTTTGCCCATTTGACTTCCATACTTAGGTTATTGTCAAAAAGAAAATAAGTGCCCTGTTGCTAGTGATGTTAAAAATGCCAAGTTTCCAGTTGAGCCTGTGAAATAATTATAAAAGACACCCCATTTTCCACTAATGGTCATAGCCAGTGATGTGCCTCCAGGTGCTTTTATCAGCGAAGTATATTCGACGTGCTCTTGATGTTATGGGTGAACTTGTTCTGGGGGTGGGGAGTCCCATATAAATGGATGAGGTGCTTGTTGGAAATTTTGAAAATAAAAAACAAAGATGCTAAGGTCCTGTTTTGTGGGTGGGGCTTGATTTTTGCCATCCATAAGAGGCACCAATCCTAAAACAATACATTATATCCTGTCAAATTGTTTTTAGCTCTCTTCTCGGGGAGGCACGCAGAACTAAGAGAGCGGCGGAAATCGAGCCAAAATACCCTGAAAGGTACTGCAAAAGCCCCCTGCTATGGATCTTTTGAGGCTGAACGCCTTAAGAGGCCACAAGCTACCTTTTGACCCCTAAAAGGTACTACAATTACCCTTGTCTCTTTAAAGTATCTACACGTATACGGTCAACAGGGTTTTTATAGTTATGGTAGCTCTATACTGTGTAAAAAGGTATTCTACGAAAAAAATTGGATTCTGAGATTTTAACGCCCTAAGATATCGCCTTAAAGTTCCCACTTCAGCCACGCCCAATGAAGTTGACGGTGAGTCAGTGCAGAAAAGAGTCTGGGTTTCTGAATGGGTCATGACATCAAGTCAGGAATCATGAGATCCTTCTAGTTTAGGTTATTGTTGTTTCAGTAGTGGTGAGAAGTTTTCCTCGCCAAAAACAAACAAATTGAAGTTTGCGAAGCAATGCGGTCGTCAGGCAAGCAAAATAAAAGCATAAAGCTTCGAGATATTCCTAAAGTGACGTCATTCGTCACCAATCTAACATTACGCGGTCATCTTCATTGGGCGTGGCCAAGGCAGGAAATTTGAAGCTTGATTTTATGGCAAAAAGCATTGAAATTCACTTTTTGGGTTTGAAGACATTTTTAGATGTTATAGAGATGATGAAAACCTAAAATAACTTTTTGGCCGTATGGACACTTTAATATGGGAGTCCCCCCTCCAGGAAACTTGCCTGTTGTTGACACAATTCACCCCCGAAATAACAAGTTGGCTTTAGGTGACTAAAGGTGAATCAAGTCTTTAGGATGAATAAATATTTAACAATTCACCGAAGTGGAGGTGAATAGTGGTGGATATATACCGTACCTCGAAGCAGCGAGATAGATACATGTATCCACCACTTTCACCGACACTGAGGTGAATAATTGTTTTAGTATATACCACACAAGCTGAATAACTAGCAGCCCAAATAGTAACTTTATTTCTGACAATATACCAACAAAGGCCATTTTGTTTTTCTTCAGCTGCTCGGAGGTGAATAGTATTTGGCTAATCACCTCTGAGCTAGTCAATCAGCGTGTGCGAAAAGTACTATTCACTTGTGTGGTATATACTAACAATGGATATCTTACACTGTAATTAATAAGTAACTATTTTTTGCAACAAGTTGTCCAGTTTCCTGACTGATAACCGTTCAATAAGCTTTACCACAACACTGGTAGTAGGGACTTGATCACAGAAAGAACTCCTTCATTTCATAGACTACCACGCGATCAGCATATAATGGGTGGAGCCGTAAGTGCAGGAAAAGACAATGATGAGCTGGTTGACAATTTAAAAGAGATGAACTACATCAAATCACCAGAAGTTGAACATGTCTTGCGGGTTGTGAACAGGGCTGACTACTTTCCTGAGGAAACAAAACACCACGCTTACAAAGATTTAGCTTGGAAAAGTGGGAACATACATCTATCAGCTCCTTGTATTTACTCTCAAGTCCTAGAATCACTTGAACTGAAGGAAGGATTGTCATTCTTGAATCTTGGCAGTGGTACTGGTTACTTGTCGACTATGGTCGGCTTAATTATTGGTTATAATGGCATTAATCATGGGGTTGAAATGTTCGAGGATGTTGTCGAATTTGCAGAGGAGAAACTCAAGATGTTTAAAAAGACTAACCCAGTTTACCAAGGGACAAATTTTGGTGAACCAGTGTTTATTGTTGGGAACTGTTTGTGTCTCAATACACTTTATAGACAGTACGACCGTGTGTATTGTGGTGCGGCATGTCCTAATGAATATGAAGAGTACATGAAGTCTTTAGTGAGAGTGGGTGGTATTTTGGTTATGCCTTTCAACGACAAGGTAAAAATTATTTCTGATAATCGAAGTTATTTGAAAGTATTCCATGCCATCAAAAGCACTGCAAAAAATGTGCTGCAACATTTACTTTATTTCAGGAAAAAATGGTGTTTTTTATAAGCTTGGTAGAGATATAAATGTGATTGAATAATTAATGATTAAATAATTTATAATAAATACAAATTTATGTAGTTATTTACTGTAGCACATCTCGCTGAGGGAGGCTTTTTTAATTTATAATTATCGTCCACTGTGTCCAGATCAAATTGAAATTTAGAAGAAGTGTTTTATTTTTGAGGCATAAAAACCAGAGAACCATGCAGTGAATAAAATACACTAAGGTTACAGTCTAACCAACAACCAGCCCAAAGTCTCATTATTTTTCAAAATCTGAAATTTGAACCTGGGCCACATTCATAGCGGAAGGCTTGTTGAGCTCTAATTAAAAATCACTGCAACATCCCTGCTCCTCAAACAGATCAGGGTTTTAAATTAAGCCAGCACCTGGTGCAAGTACACTGTAGCTTGCATCACAGACAGTCTATACCGTTGGTATAGTCCGTCTGAGTAGACAGACTATACCAGGCATTTTGTAACACATCAGGCTTTCTTTCCACAGCTGAGAAGTCATGATGACTAACAGATGACAATGTAATTTTAAGAACTAAGAGTTAAAAGTATTATGTGTTGTTCCCATTCTGAAAGTGATGATAAAACAATCTGCTTAAGCTGAGAACTGACTGGTCATGTGGCTGTAGCAAAAATTGTTTGTGCAGTGAATGCAAAAAATATTACTCATTATGGTCTTGACTGCACCAAATTTATTTTCAACGACGGTTTAAGGTGGCCAAACACAGTTTCAAGTGCCTATGCCTAATTCGCCTTTACTTTTAAACTATTTAATATGCTTTGGCACCCGTTTTTTTGCAAGAGTCAAGGTTAATTACAGAAGTATTTATTCTCGCATTTTGACTAGGGTGTATGCTGTTGCCATGGCAATGGGGCTGGTTAAGAAAACAAGGCTTAAATAATGGTTTTTGTTTATTTAAAAATATCCAGTCGTTAGATTGTTTTCATCTTTAGCACACTACGAATTGACATTAACTCCCTTCTGTCTACACTGTTCTAATAAAATTTTGACAAAGGCGATTTCTGTAATTCACCATTAATGGTTTTCTGTATTAAAAATTCTCTAATTGGTGTCAAAATTCAGATTTTTTTATCGTGAAAGATCATTCACGTGGTCTCTGAGCTATTTTTCTTGCCAAATTTCTTGAAATTCTAAGGACTGGATCGTCAGAAATTGGCACGTTTCTGCTAAGGCAATCGCTCTCGATTTTTTGAGCAACTGCACATGCGTTGTATTTAACTGTGTTCTTTCGGTAACAAACAAAACCCGAAATTGCTGGGTTTTTTGCATCATTACCTTTTCTAACATATCATTGTAATAAAATACTAAAGCCATCAATACACTGCGTGCAGTTATAGAGAAAAATAACACAGATAATCCGGGTGTTGAGTAAATAAAATGATTTCTCTATTGACGGCATGTTTGTTTTTTTTTTAAATCCTTGTGCATGCGCTGAATTGCATTAGCAAAAGCACGTGCTAAAACTGTGTTCGGCCACCTTAAAAGAAGTCTTAAAAATAGAACCCTTCAACAATGCGAGTGTTCAGAATTTCAGACTGATGAACCATTACACAAGTGCCTATTTGCTTGCGGTTAGTTTCACTGCATTTTGCTTGCAGTTAGCTTTCATTGGTATGTTAGGGTAACTATGTAAATTTATATTACATACTGTACTGTGGTTTAAAGGTAAGTATCAAATACCCAGACCATTATGCGAGAGCCAACACCAAGTACTCACCAGTTCCTTTGATTCATTTGCTGCTATCTTTCATTACCAAAGCAAAAACAATCTTGAGTTGGAACTGAAGGAATGCAGTTTAGGAGGTCAAAATGAAGTGTTTTCTTTAAAACCAAATTCGAGGAAAAATATGTTTTCATTTTGTAAACTTCGCTGGTATTAGGGTGTCAAGGATGAACAGTAAAAATTAACACACGCATTTCTGCAAAACAGCTACCTATCAGTCCTCCTCTTTTAATTGCAGTTACTGTTCAGTATTAAACTATGGAACCTTATATGTAAACTAAATCAACCCCAGCAACTTTCTAAACTTATGGACTTTTAAGAATAGTATAACTAATCGGTACAAAGATGCACCAGCAAATGTCTTTGACCCTGACAAACCATGCTGATGGGATCTTGCATGTAATTGTGGGTGCCACTGACAACAATAATTTAATATGCATTTCGAAAATTCTTAAGGATTTTGCTGATTTAGTTGGGAGGTGCCTTGTAAGGAACTCCGGGTCCCATTTGCACCATACCTTTTGGTCTTCGCCTTTTTTTCTTTTTTTTTTTTTTCAACCTGTAACTAATTATTTAGAGAGAGACTTTGACCAATAAAGTTGAAAAAACAAAACAAAGCAATTATGCCCAAAGAACATCTGCATAGGATGCTAAGAACCTCACAGTTGTTGGAGACGGGCTAGCCTCCTATTCAGATGCTCTTCACGCTTGTCATGCAGTGCCTAAAGAACATCTGCATAGGATGTTAGGAGTAGGCAGGCAACATATAGTTAGCTTTAATTATGCAAGGCCCTGAAAAAACAGACAAATAAATGAAAATAAACTGTATGTTGCTGCAACAGCTGATGTGAGCATAGTATGTTTTAATTGAAACCACTTGAAGTTTTTCCTTAAGATAAGGGGATTTTTTTGGCACATCATTATCTATTAAATTAAATGTACATAATTATTCTGTACATATTTATAACACTATTTCTTGTATCAAACTTAGAGCTCAAAATAATTAGTTTATGAACCATTTCTGGTGCACTTTTGGTTGATATTGTGACTGTTTTCTCCCTGAAAACAGCTGTGTAGAATGCGTCGCATCGGAGAAAATGAGTGGGACACTGAAGGAGTACTACCAGTGTCTTTTGCCCCACTGATAAGCTGTAAAGAAGTGAAGAAAGGATTGGAACCATTCATTGAAATACGTAAGTTGTAAATTTATGATTGTTGCCAAAGGAACAAAATTCATATCTATAGAACAAGTTCAATAATATGTATTTCATCAATTGGAAAAATTAAACAAGTTATTGTCTCTCAAGCCAACAGCACATCCTTGCCCACAGGAGGATCACAAATGGATTCACAGTCCAAGCCTCAGTCAAATGTAATTGAGTAGAGGTTAATGAAGGAGCCAAGAACAGACAGCTTCTGAATGACACTTTCACTGGGAAGAATAATTTCTATTGCTCTGGGTAGGCTTTGAACTCACATCCCCCTGTGTGCCAGTCGTGTGTGACCACTACACTATATTCATAGCAACCATGCTGGCTACATGGCCAATCTTGATAGTGAATGGGGATTTTTATGTGGTTCTCCCAGACAGTTTTTCTCCAACTAGATGACACTGGATCAGCAGGAACGATGATTCACAGGTAGACGAGAGAGAAGAATACCATAATAATTACAGTATATTAATATTTATTTATTCATTTTGCAGCTACACATCCAAGATACCTCCAAGACCTCTGCAGACTTGTAATTAGAAAGGCTCTTGGCCCTGAAGGAGTGAAACGACTAAATGACCTTCCCTCCCTCAAGCCCTTGTTATGTACCTGAACTACTTCCATGAATTCAGGCAAGAGTAAACTACAAATAATTAACTTAAGTAGTCATGCAGTAATTTTTAACAATACTGGTTTATAATCATTCTTGCTGGTAAGACCATTGCAATATAGTTTGATTTATTGTCCTGGGTGCTGAGACTACAAAAATAATAGATTGTCATTCCCTGTTAATTGGTTTTATCAACTGGGTTGATAATGTGAACTGACCACTGTAAAGAGATTCAGAAGCTGACGTTTCGAGCGTTAGCCTTCGTTGGTGGGAATCCATATCATTCCCTGTGTTTTGTTTGGCATGAAATGCCAAAATCATTGTTTCCCATGCACATCTCTCTTCTAGTCTTACCCTGGCACCAGGGCTGTCAATAACAGCAGTAATCCAGAACAGCTACTTACAGCTGAGTATGTTCGATGGGTATGTTTTATGTACAGTAGTTCATACAACTCACCCGAAGAGAAACAAGTTTGATATGGGTGTGAAGATGAAGTCTACACTAGTGAATTTTAAAAAAATAAATGGCAGCCAGAAATCACTGCTATGACACTTGCTTTGGACACTTTGTTGGAAGACTGCATTGTATTTCCAAACATATGGCTTTGTTTTAGTCCTTCCTGAACATATTATTTTATTATTATATTTGATTTGGAGGTCTAAAGAGTGAATGCTTATTCTCTATGCAGTGATGTGTTTCAACAGAGCTTCTGAGAAATATAACTGTGTTCAATTTACGGGATGTGTGTCCTGGAGGGGGGTTGTGGGGAGTTTTTAACTCAAAATGGTAGTTGTGAGGTTCTAGAAAATGTCCATTCCTACCCCCATGGAAGGTCATTGGTAGGGCATGGTTAATTTCTGGTACAACACACTTCCGGATCAGGGGCCTACAGTATGCTCAAAGATGGAGGATTATTGTAGAAATACTATACAGGAGCATTTATTGTAAAAAAATGTTGACAAAAGTGATTGGTTGTTGTATTAGGGTTACTTAGTTGCACTATTCGGAAAGGGTGTTACACATAGGTAAAAGTGTTACAATTAAGGGGTTAAACATTTTAGATAAGAATATACTGATCATGACTTTCTTGATTTTCATCTAGTGATCAATGAAAAAATCTAATAGCCTATTAAATACATTGTATGTCCAAATAATTGGCACATTTTTGACAACCGTTGAGAATAGATGATTTGGACTGCTTTTTGAAATCAATACAAATCGCACCTAACAAAAAGTACCCTGCACTAACCTACTACAGTACATTAAAAATGTACTATGTGAACACTGGTAACCCTTAACATGTAGATATGGTTGTCTGTAAACTGGTACATCTAATGTAAATATGTTGTTTGTAATGTAAAATACATTGAGATGTAAACAGCATCCTTGGAGCTAGACCCAGGGTCAGTCAGTGGGGACAAGGGAAAATGGAAATAATGGGAAAACTTCAGCAAAGAAAACAATTAAAGTGATTTGTTTGTCAGAAAAGTTTCTCCCGTTGTTTTGACTTTTCCTCACCCCCACTGACTGCTCCTCTATACCCAAGGATTAAGGTTTAATAAACAGTAGACAAAGTGTATTTTACATCATACTGTACATCTGTTTAATTAGTAGCTGATGGGGTTTTATGCAAATGATTGTCTGAAAATTAAAGGATTTTGCCAACATTTCGTTTAAATTGCATGGATGTTATTTTCAGTTTCATATTTAACAAATATTCACTGAATTGGAGGTAAATATCCACCACTTTCACCGACACCGAGGTGAATAATTGTTTTTAATTAGTATATACCACACAAGCTGAATAACTAGCGGCCAAAACAAAAGAGTAACTTTATTTGTGATAATTCACCGACAAAAGCCATTTTCTTTTTCTTTGGCTGCTTGGAGGTGAATAGTACTTGGCTAATCACCTCTGAGCTAGCCAATCAGCGCACGGGAAAAGTACTATTCATTTACAAGTGTGGTATATACTTATATAATTTCATCATACCTGTTGGCTAGGGAACTTTACAAAGTATGCATCATCTATTTCAGAACACAGGCCACTTGTCTTTTTGTGCTGACCAGTGCATGCTAAAGTCTGAAAGTATGAATGTTGATTCACAAAAATCACACTGAGCTTTGTTGTCTATCTGAAATTTCTTTTCAGTTACTGTACTGATTTGATAAAGTGCCCTCCTTCCAATGTGCTTTTATTAATAAGCACCCCTATTCCAATAATTACTCCATTCTAATAAGCGTCCTAATTATTCTAATATTTAACTCCAGTGGGAGATACAACAACAACAGGTATGGGGTAGAGGAAAGGGACAGAAGACAGGCCCTTCCATTTATTGAAAACAAACTGCTTAAGCCGAACCAGTACACTACAGAATAAACAATAATTAAACTGTGACGGGAGGGAGGGAGGGAGGGAGGGAAAGCCAGCTAAATCAAGTACATGTAAGAGTTCTAGCAACGTTCTGACAGTTCTAAAGCGCAGACTCCAATAAACTAGTATCCAGGCTTCCCTCCTCCCCAGAGTTAAATGTAAATGAAATGAATATTATTACTACTAAAATATGACAGCGCTGTCAGAGTACATATCAACAGAGGTTTATCTTCTTTAGTTGTTTAATTGTTCACATAGTTATGTAATGCCTTATTAAAAATGGTGGTCTTTGTCTGAGTTTCTCCACTGTTATGTTCATGTGGGTGCATTATTCCTTCAGAGGAATGATCTCAACTTCAAGTTTTGTTTTGACTATTCGGCTGTCTCTCTAAAAGAAACAAGTGCTCTGTCTCAAATCAGCACCCTCCTTTGAGGTACCAAAAGTAAATACATGTAGGCACCCAAGGCACTAAATCAAATCATTATGGTGTGTCTTTATGTAAACTCCTACAAGTCACAAATTATAATGGTGTTTATTATTAATAAAAGCACTGAGTCCTTTGATATTCTTTTAGCAAATCAATTTTCAAGTCTTATTGCTGTTACTGTATGTAAATGTTGGTCTTTATGTAGATACCCAGGTGTGTACAGCAATAAATAGAAATAATCGTTGCTTAAGTTTATTATAGTTGTTTGCTCTGTAAAGAAGACCATTTTTGCTTTGGCCATCAGACAGCATGGGTTTAACTAATTTATATAAGTATAGCAATAAATATTGTATTTACATCAGGAGCTTTTGTTGTACATTTCTTTGTTGTGATATACTAGTTAACACTCACCTACATGTATAAGGACCTACATGTTTCTGTGTCGGCATGAAATGTAAGCTCTTAACTGCTGATTTTTTGGGAGGCATGGTGGCCTCGTGGTTATTGCACTTGTCTCCCCGGATTGAGTGATCAGGGTTTGAGCCCTGGCCAGGGACACTGTTGTGTTCTCAGGCAAGACACTTAATGCTCACAGCCCGGGGAGGGGGGTAGGGGGTACTCCCTTAAAAGGCCTATACAGGGAGGCTCCGCCCGAAAGGGGTACCTTTTTAAGGCTTTAGGTCATAAAAGGGTAGGGATTTCACAAGTTGAGGTATATAAAAGAGTAGGGAAATCGGTCATCTAGGCATTTAAAAGGGCCTTTTATTATAATATTTTGAATAGATGTCCCTTATGGCTGTATCAGTTTATTTGTTAAGCACTGCATGAAATTGAGAACAAGACTTCCTAAAGAAGGTATGTGAAAGGGGCACTTTTTTCAATAAAAGGTATAGAAAAGGGGCATCATTTCTGCCAAAATGGTATAGAAAAGGGTAAGGGTTGGACCTCGGGGCGGACCCTCCCCGTATTAAACTTTGTTAAGCAGACCCCGCGGGTCTCACAGTGCCTCTTTCCACTTCACTTCACCTCACCAGGTACTGGTGAACTTAATTAATACTAGGGGCGACCCTACAATGGGCTAAGCTAAATTCACTGCAACAAGTAAGATGTCCTTTTCTATTCTTAGGCTTAATGGGTCTGTATGGCAATAGGCTTTTTGCAACAGTTGGTCACGTGACGTGCTTTTTAAGAACACACTGATTAATCATTGATAATTATGCACGATGTTATCAGAAATGGCAAGAACAGTTCCAAATAAGCTTACATGCAAATTTTCAGGTTTATATCTTTTAAGGGGGGAATTTTTATGGACGTTAAAAATTAGAAGGATTTGTATGAGAAGAAGTCACTTTGCCCTCCAGTCACGCTCCAGTGTTTTTCCATACAAATCCTTGTAATTTTGCAAGTTTTCAAGCTGCCATAAAATCTTTGCCTTTCGGTGTAAGGGCCTAGAAATTTCCATTTTTCGTAATATTTTACCCCTCTTTCTATCTCCAATGGTTATATGCCAGCAGCTTCTTTTGGTAGTGATTAATAACAGAAAAGGTTTCTGGAGGGCAAAGCTTCCTCGCTTCCATACAAAACCTTCTAATTTTTGCAATATTCAAATTAAATCGTCATTAAATCTCAACCTTATACGGCATTGGTCTGAAAATTAGTGTCCTGGTTATTTAAAACATGCTCTTTCCAGCTCTGAAATTCATTTTGCTGTAGCTAAAAGTTTAGAAATTACTGGTCACGTGACCAACTGTTGCAAAAGGCCTATTGTATTTTTAAGGTGGCTGGAAACAGTTTCCGGTACTTTCCAAGACTTACAGTTTGATGGGCCATTATAACCATTTATCGATTGATGCCAAAATTATGGTATCAACAAACTGCCCAATCATTGGTGAACAAGTTGCTGTCAATTGTGTGGCACAATAGGTTGCCATAGCAACAATATGACCTGCTAAAAACACCCTTAATTTTAGCTTTAAGCGCTTATAACTCAAAAACGAGCTCGGTGACCCCCATGTTTTATTATCAAATTGTAATCGGCATGATAAGATGCAACTTTTTGCAAAGTTTCAAAAATTTAAGGTGGCTCTGAACCCTCTGCACAGAATTTTTTTAAACTTTGCAAAAAGTTGCATCTTATCATGCTAATTACATATCGATAATAAAAAATAGGAGTCACCGGGCTCGTTTTTGAGTTGTAAGCGCTTAAAGCTAAAATTAAGGGTGTTTTAGCAGGTCATACTGTTGCTATGGTAGCCTATTGAGCCACAATACTAACAGCAACTTGTTCACCGATGATTGGGCAGTTTGTTGATACCATGATTTTGGCATCAACTGGTATAGTGTGGTTATGATGACCCTTCAAACTCTAAGTCTTGGAAAGTACTGGAAACTGTTTTCAACCACCTTAAAGGGGCTCAGTCACGGTTAAACGGTTTGAAAAGTTTAGCTAAACTTTTCAAATTCGTTGTTTGCAATCCGTAACAATCTTCGCCATCCTTAACCATCCTTGTTCCTTTATGGTTTATTATTATCTCTTTGATGTTTCTCTATCTTTATAAAGTGTTATTTTCAGGTTTCCTTCAATTTAATGGTAATTTGTCGATGCTCAAAATAACTCAAAATACCGTGATCCTTTAAAAACTGAGAAATTTTGGCCTACATATTCTGAATATCTATACGCTCTCTTACATCTGTGTAGTTTGCAGTTTTAGCTTACTGCGAATTTCAATAACACACGGACTCCGAAATTAAAAGCTCAACCGACAAATGCATTTTTCACTACTGTCAATCAAATGTTCGGCGGCTCCTCCCAGCTTTTACCTACTACTGAGCACTGTTCTGTTGCCGATTTTTACTCAATGATTTGATTACCACGTACTCGGCAGTTGATGGAAGCTGGGAGGAGCCACTGAACATTTGATTGACAGTAGCAGAAAATACACTTAGCGGTTGAGCTTTAAATTTATAGTCTGCACAGTAAACTCAAATCTGTGTAGGTAGAGAAAATATCCCTTTAAGCGGTTACATAGTGTGAAAGCTACCAGACATTTTGTTCCTTCAACCAGACTCAATTGTCAAATTCAATTGGTATTCTGTCTTGCAAGAACCTTGTGGTGCATGCAACCAAAAAATCCTTGTCTGGGCAGGCTATTCACCACAACTTCCTTTGCACACTGATAAAACCCCGGGGGGGGGGTACTCCCTTATATGGGCTATATAGGTATGTGCGGCCCTAAAGGGTATGGTTTTTCAGCCGTTTTGGTCATAAATAGGGTATCAATTTTAGCTGATTTTGGCTATTTCGGTCATAAATAGGGTATGGTGTTTGATATCTAGCCTTGATTACTATGGTTATGTTTTTAAGAAACTTTTGCACCATTATCGCAAAGCGGAAAATCACCAAACGCCCTTCAAAAATTCTGTTCGCGGTATTTTACCAGGATTTTGAGGTAATGGTCAAGTCATAAATAGGGTTTCGAATTTTTGGTCAGGTCATAAATAGGGTAGGAAATATCGCAGATTTTGGTCATAAATAGGGTAGGGGTTTTGGGACGCGGGCCGCACACCCCCACCCAATTTTTCTGGGAGTACCCCCCCCCCCCCCCCGGGGGATAAAACATAATCAGAAAACAGGATGACTAACGCCATAGTGCCTTTCCACTCAGAGGGTGTTTACCACATGAAGCCAAAATCGGTCACCATTTCTGTTTTGCGTGCAGAAGATTCTGGATATTTTGACTTGCATGTTTTTATGCCAACTGGCATGTGTTAGGTTACTGCAAAGATTAAATGATATTGCTTTGATATTGTGTGCGCCGATACATCTCTGACAGATAGACAAGTCACAACAATGCCCCTTGATTGCACCTTTTAGTGATACAAAAGAAAGATACGTGCCTCACAGTGACCACATGATAATACTGCTCTCCAATTTCTAAACATCATACCCTTATTTACTCATTTCGGCCTACAGTCATTGAGCACGTAACTGAAACGGAAGGATCTTCAGTACTGATTATCGTGAAGAAATTAGAGCTACCTAAAAAGGAAATTTGCTTTGACTGTTAATAGATTTGGAAAACCTTTCACTTTCGCTTTACATCCACACCCATCTGGCTGGCTTCTTCCTCGCCTCGCTCTGCCTGCCACGTCAACATTTAGCAGAATTAAAAGAAAGGCTCGATTTAAAACACAAAGGACTGTTAACCAAGGTCGTACTGGGGGTGTTCCAAACAAATTTTGCAATGTATCAAGCTGAGCGATTGAGGCAAGGACGAACGCGCATAATTAGGATTCAAAGAACAATGTAAAAAGGAACATTTTTAATAACATTTCTAGTGTAAAATTCAGGGACTTCTTTCAATTATTCATTATGATATCATTTGGAAATTGCTAAGGAAAATTTTCTAACTGGTTACATAAAATCTCCGACTGATTACAGATCATAATCGGCGAGGAATGTTCACGATAGCTGGAAATTACAATTTGCATACAGAAACCGTACAAGGTGTTGATAAACCTGTTTGTCGAAGAGTTTCAGCTTACCTCAGTCACGAGTAAAGTTCATACTTGGAGTCTACCATGGCAAATAATTATTTGGGCATCTCGTGAGAAGTGATTCGAAATGTTCTAAAGAAGAGCACCTAGATCAAAGATCATATAGATCATATATAGACGAGAACGATTCTTGAGGTTCGCAACTAGTCGCCTATACATCAAAATTATGTGTAAACGAGTTCGATTAACTCGAAATATAGTCTAAGGTCCACTATTTAGTTAAAAATGAAGAATAAGTAAACTTGCTTGGAGGAGTGTTCAGCTCTGTCCTGGTCTTCTATGGACACTGAATCTTGTACGCGCCTCCAAGTTACGACCTTGCCATGGAATTTCCGAACGGGGCTTTAACTCCCACTTCCTGCGCGTCCTGGACCAAGGTGCACAGAGGACAACAGCAGTGCAAGAGAAGATCGTTTACAAACGAGCCATCGATTCCTTTCTGTTCACGGATCTTGCCTCGGATTTGCGTCGCAAACCACAGGTTTACTAAGGGGACGAAGGTTATTATACCGCACATCAGACAATCATCACCAACTGCCTCGGCTGTCTTGCCAAACGTATAGCACGGAGCGCAGTACGTCGTTAAACAAAGTGGAATATCATTGAGGCAGCCGCACAATCCATTGCTCCATTCCTTCGACATCTTGCAAGTTGCAGGCGACAAAGGCACTTCAAAATCAAGCGAGCGAAAAACTGCTTTCTCTCCACAGCACGCACCTACGACAATCAATTTCGTACACGAACTTGCAACATTGCACACCCACCTCTTTGTCCCGTGCAATCACATGCTATATTTTTTCGCAACCCGATTGGTCAGTTGAAATCACGCTGCCCTTAAGTGGTTTTCGGTTCCCTTGACAACAGAATTACAGAAGTCTGATTCCAAGAAAAATTAATATTTTGTCACCTAACCGGAGCTATAAATGTTCAGAAATTAATTTTCTCCCCTTTATTTTCATCAATACAGCAGTTTCTGCTTTTCTGAAATCTATTGACCTTCTTTGGCGATCAAACTTTTGATTTGTCTTTAAATTATTTCCAGAAGAAGCGAAACTTCCTTATACGTGAAGAATAAAGAAAAATGGTTCGATTGCCTTTAAAACAACTGTAATTTGCATATCTGAAACATGGTTTTGTCATGTAAATTGTGGCTAAGTGGAACAGAAAAGAAAATTAATCTTCTTTGTAGCGGCTGCCTTTCGATCCACCAAGACTTCCACAAGCCAGTTCTTTGTTTCAATAGGAAAACTGCTACAACGAAACTTAACAAGTCCAAGCAACACAAAGCTAACTCGATACAATTTCCATCTTTTTGGTTACCAATCTTAAAACTCTAAGTAGGTCTGTTAACAGAAAATGCATAAATGACCTCCTACAAGGGAAGCAAAGCCCATTGTTTTAAAACACAAAAGATAACTCAATTGACAAATACAGATAATTTTCCAGTCGTGTGAGTGATATTTCGATATCTTGAACTGGCATTTCAGCACCAAAGAAGTCCGATTTTGACAGCTGTAGCAGTTACAGCAATTTCTTTCACTGTCGGAAAAATGATTTGCCTGAATTCGTTCGGCGTTTTAGAATTTGTTTAAATAAAGATAATTTTGGACTGGTACTTGTTAAATTTAACTATATGAATTAAAAATCCCACCTATTTTTTTTAAGTTGAGAGTACCGCAAAATCATGCGATATTGTCAGCTCTTTACTCCAGGTCGACGCCCAAAAATGTCTTTTCGCCCCAAGTCGTGAAAATGCTCTTCTCTAGCGTACTATCGTGTCATGCTGTGAGCCTGTGAAAAATATTCGAACTGTGAATTCGCGGCGGATCGCGGGACATGACGACCTCTCATCATCACGAAATGAAATAGAATAAACTAAGCGTAAGGAGTATGTTTGGGCTTTTTAACTTCCTGTTTTGTTTTTGATAAAACAAACCATCGAAAAAAAATCTGCGGCCATCTGTTTCATATCGTGCACCTGTCTAATGTGTTTCGGCCGCCATTCTCCGGTTTTTTTAACACCGCGTCACACCAGGCGTCTTGGTGTGGTCAAGGTTTTAGTTGGCATAACCCTGCCGGGCTGGTGTTGCCCATATAATGAACTTGACGCGCGTATTCCCAAATAGGATGGAAACTTTGGGTTAATTAATCACGCAATATTACTGGGGTTGATAGGATTGCGTGACGATACAATAAACCTGAAGCCGTATTTTGAAAAAAAAAAACTTGAACAAAGGCAGGTCATTGTTTTGCAGTTAAGGAATGTAAAAAGCACTGTACAGAGGTCTTGGTGTAAAGTTGGAAAACGTTTGGTTACAGAAATTTTGTGAAGCATTATAAAACAATGGTCTCAAATTGATGATTCCCTGCTTTAAACGTCATCTGTTTCACTGACTATTTCGGTAAGGAAAAAGAGTTTCTTGCTTTCACTCGGCTTAGATTCAAAACGAACTCTGTACTTTTCGAGTTTTGCTCAGTGTTTATCTCTCCATTTCTGCCTTTATTTTGTAAGATATTAATATTAAATTGAAAAAAACACTAGTGGGACACCACCACCAGTGCTAACTCGCTGAAAACGCTTCAAAACGGCCT
Source organism: Platygyra sinensis (assembly GCA_019787425.1). NCBI lineage: Eukaryota > Metazoa > Cnidaria > Anthozoa > Scleractinia > Merulinidae > Platygyra > Platygyra sinensis. The sequence continues at coordinate 52,487 of JAHPZR010006356.1, forward strand.
CAAACACCGTGAAA
>JAHPZR010006357.1:0-22500 GCA_019787425.1 Platygyra sinensis
TAGTAGACTACTGGTGGCTTTCAAACTGCGTAAAATTACTGTGCAACAATTTTAGTACGTACTAATGCAAAATGTGGAAACTTGATAAGCTGAGCTACTCGCATGTTTATCACTGATCACAAACTAATTATAATCATTGTTAAATCAGCAAACATTTGCATACATTGTATTTACATGAACAGTTTGGCCTGCATATCCCTATTTAAGTATACTAGTTGCAATATTTGCAAAGGTGCCTGCAGTTGCACTAAATGCATCAGTAACTGACCAAACAAAATACATCAACTTTCCTTGGAATGGTGGATCCAGAAATCATTGTAGTGATTCCCAATAGGCAGAACATTTTCTTCACACGTTCAACACGACCACACATTGGTGATGACCAAATCAAAGTGCTGCTTCTTCTGTACACAGCAAAACTATTATATAGATTTAGGCCAGCCTAAAAGCGTAGCTCCTTGGCCGGGTTGTTCAGTGCCCGATTAAGCTAACCCAGAAAAAAGGTAGAATTTTGATTTGAGTTTTGTAACTTTGCGGTGATGTTTTCTGTATCACTGATCACAAACTAATTATAATCATTGTTAAATCAGCAAACATTTGCATACATTGTATTTACATGAACAGTTTGGCCTGCATATTCCTATTTAAGTATACTAGTTGCAATATTTGCAAAGGTGCCTGCAGTTGCACTAAATGCATCAGTAACTGACCAAACAAAATACATCAACTTTCACAAACAATACCAGCATTCTTAATAATTTGTAACCTAGTCAGAGAATTCCACCCTCAGTTAGAGAATGTGGCAAGACTAAATAAAGAAGAAAGACACGTTGACTATTTCAGAAAAAGTTCAAAATTTTATTTGTCATACTTTTTTGTCCCCAAAACATAATTGCTGAGAAAAATTCGTTCACTTACAAATCCCTACATTGAACTGTAGTAAATGGAAATAACTCAAGACAGATATCAAATACTTGCATTCTACAACGAGATGTGCTTCATCAAATACGACAGCTCTCAGATTGCTTATCACATCCTCACAATCTAAGAACTTCCTTTTAAAATTTTAAAATCTTAAATTTTTCCAACAGTTGCCTCCGGGTGGCGATAAATAAATTGGTCAGTCTGATCTCGCATTTAAAGGCGGAGCAACCAAATAAACGATTCAGTCCATCCGTGTGAGGAGTCAAAAACAAAGGGAAATAACTGTAAATCAATGACTTGCCAAAGCAGATAAAAAATAAGCGTCTTTCTTTAAAACGACAGTGTTCCTTATCACTTCATTCTGACGGAAACTTTCTCCAAATTGATAACATTCAAGGTCTGAAACAAAGATTCCTCGAATCCTGCCTCGTCGGCCGCCATTCTCAATCTCATACAGTATATAGAAACATCATGACGGCATTCATGAAGAACGGAAGTCCTAGAATCCAGGACCTGGAAAATCCTATGTCTCCAGAGCTCTTCGATTCTCGTGCCAAGGCCACGCCGGCTAAGAGATGAGAAAAGGGCTATGTGGACGAGAATGCCCAAAATGCCCACCCGAGGAAAATACCCGGATGGATAGTACTCGTCCGTGCAAATTTTCCTGTAAACAAGCGGGCTTATAGAAGGTGAACAACTGACATGGTAATAAGTGGGTTTTCGTCTGTTTTCTTCTTTTAAATTCAGTTTATATTTGACTTTAACGGCTTTCATCCAAAAAAGGGGATAAAAAATTTAAGTATGATTTTTGAACTGGCGCGCGGATGGAAATTTAGTGGCGAACAATAAAGACAAAAGGGTGAATGAGAAGAGTGATCGTCGCAGTAAATTTTCCAATTTAAGCAATTGGAAAGAAGAAGCCTGAAAAAAAATTAAAATACCATGTCTTCAACGGGATTCGAAAATTTACTGCGATGATCACTCTTTACATTCATCTACTACCGCAATACAAATATGGATTATTTCATATTTACTTCAGAAAGACTAAAGAGTGTTTATGTCTCGGAACTATCGGTCTGATAGTTGCCCTTTGGAAATTTGATGTTCTTAAAGTGGTACTATGATCAAAAAATCATTTCTATTTTTTCTTCAGATTTTGAAAGTGTGTTCGCTTAACACCTAACTGGCAAAGTTTTGAGCTTTAAGTTTTATCCGAAGGCTGTTTATTTTGAGTGTAAGTTTTGGATTTCACGGTCCGCCATTACTCACGTTCAAAACTGACCGACAGGACATCAGAGGGTTGGATCTAGAGAAAATGACGTCATTTACTCACTAGCTTAAGATTTCAGCGTGTATAAACGCAATTTATTATATATGCAAAACACGGGTTTTAAAAGTCGGAAAGCCCGAAACTCCCGTGCTGCATATTAATTCAGCCGCGTACACACGCATTGCATTCTTAAACTAGTGAGTAAATGACGTCATTTTCTCCTCGACCCAGCTCTCCTAAGATTTTAAAGTTAGTAATGGCGGACCAATAAATAAGAAAATTCCAGTTAAATAAACAGGTGCCTTTTGAAAATCAGAACTTAAAACTTGGGCCAGTTAGTGTTTAGTTAACATAGTTTTGAAATCCAAAAAAAAAAAAGAATTGTTTTTTTGGTCGCAGTACCACTTTAAAACTAGCATATTCAGTTGCCCTCGTAGCTTTGCTTCACGTGCAAATATATTTGTTTTAACAACATCAAATTTCCACGGGACAACTATCAGCCGATAGTTCCTCGACTTTGAAACACCCTTACCATTGTTTAAAAAGAAATCTCGAGCTTTTATTAAGCAATAGACCACAAGTTTCTATGGGTTATAAGCTGATAAACCACGCGGGATGTTGGTCGAACACGAGAAGAATTTGTAAACCACGAGCCGCAGGCGAGTGGTTTACGAATTCTTCGAGTGTTTACCAACATCCCAAGTGGTTTATCAGCCTATAACTCATAGAAAACTTGTGGTCTATTGCTTTTATATAATAATTCAGAAGACGCGCGTTTTTTCCGTGGGTTTACCGGCACAATAAACCATAGCTGATTGACCAATCAGAGCGCGCGCATTGATTTGGTTATTATATAAATCTAATTAAACAATAGAGTGTTTCTGTCGAGGAACTATCGGCTGATAATTGCCCCGCGGAAATTTGATGTTCTTAAAACAAATATTTGCCCGAGACGCGAAGCTTCGAGGGCAAATATGCTAGTTTTAAGAACATCAAATTTCCAAGGGGCAACTATCGGAACGATAGTTCCGAGACATAAACACTCTATTGTCCAGTTTATTTTTCACCTCTAAATTTTCCCGTAGCGGCATGCCTCAAAACTGAAAACGACAAGAATTTATTTATCAAAATTTCCAACCGCGATTGAGCGCTTAGGTGTTTCGTATTTTTCGTTGTATCCTCTTCAGATGATATTACATCTACACATGTCTAAAAAAAAAATTTAAATGTCAACTGTTGACTTCTGAAGAAGAAACCTTCTAAAGAGGAAACCTCGAATCTTGAAACCTCTGCGCCCGCTTGACCGTTTTACTGTACCGTAGTTTACCGCAGTTTACAGCTTAAAAAATACTTCTCTTGCTCTCTTCTAGCTAAAATCGACGATAAATTCTTTTCTTCTCATCCAAAAAACTATAGGAGAAAGCTGCCTTTAATGAGCCACTTCCGCTTAGCGGACACTATCGTCTGAGAGTCGCCCTAGGGCATTCTATTGACAGATAGTGCCCGCACGAGTTCGCACCACGTGATCAGTTTTGACCAATGACGACAAAGGAAAATTTAGTGGTGAACTAAAATTAACAATTAGATTATGAGCTCGAGATATCTATCGCGTGATAGTTGACGAAGGCGCAGCCCGAGTCAACTATCGCGCGATAGAAATCGAGAGGGAATAATCTAATTGTTTTAGTATAAATCTACTAGTCGTTCAAAACTTTCATCTAAATTCTCTTCACAGACACTTCGAAAACACGAAAAAGCGCCCCCCAGTGCACGCTGCTAAGCTACTCACTATCTATCACAGATTATATAATAACCCAAGTTATTCTCGAATTTTGATTGGTTCTCGCCTATGATCTATTAGGGGGCAGATGCACGATCGACGTCATCATTACACAGTTTTCCCTCTGCCGTTTTAAAATGGCGGTAAGTTTTGAGAATGAGGATAATCTTTTACGTGACTGGGCAAAAGATAAGGTACATAAAAGTTTTGCCGAGGAATTGAACAGGTTCGAGAAGCCAGAAGAAGAAAGATAAAGCCGTTTCTTTTAGAAAATGATCCAGAAAAAAATTTCGACTAGTTTCAGTCGGCAGTCGAGCGAGACTAAACCACGCACAAACTTGGTCTTGGTAAGCCGAGAGCCATTGCTTTATCTCGAATTTAACAGACCCAATAAAAAAAATGTTTCTGAGATTAATTTATTTAAAAAACAAGTGTTGACACACCAACTGATATCAGGAATGAAACATGACAACATCACTTCTAAAGTAAAATAAACACATAACCTTGCTTTCCGATGCGAATGTTCCTGTCCGTTTCAGAGCACAGCAGCGAGTTAAGTGATAGCTAACCAAAGCTCACGGCCGACAGTATCGCTGCTAAAATGTGTGTCAGACGCTATATCAAACTGATTGAGAATCAACAACTACAGAAGACAGAAATCTTTACCGTCATTTACGCTCCTTTCATTCAAAACTCGAATCAACTGGCTTCTAGGTTGACCGTGACCACAAGTTTTCCACGGGTATTTTTTCAACTCCTGCAATTTTCAAGGCAACGTCCAAGCTTTTCAGCTCACAAGGCTGCTCTGATGACAAAAACTGACTTGATTTTTTTAGCATTTTCTTCAAGATTTGTAGATTTCGCAGTTCAATTCAGCTTTCGCTGTAAGTTTTCATTCCACGAGGAGCAACGCTCGCATCAGGTTTGACGGCCGGTTTGAAAGTGGCGTGATTTTTCTCGACCAATCACAATTCTTTGCTACACACAAAGTGGGCAAAGGCGGGACAAAATCCCGGCTTTCGCGTTATGTTGAAATATTTTGAAATAAAAAAGGCTTTTCGTTATTATATAAAACAAATAGATTCCATGTTGCCGTGCGTCTGATTCAGTAATAGTTCACAGAAGACGCCAAAATGTGGTAAGAACATCAGTGACACACTCGGCCAAGCCTCGTGTTCCACTTTTTTGTTCTTACCACATTCTGACGTTATCTGTGATCTATTACTGAACAGACGCACGGCAACATGGAATCTATTTGTTAAATAGAACGTGAGTAGCGTAGCCAATCAGTGATGTTCGCCAAAACGTAGCTGTTGGTTTGTTGTTTCGATTATTCGTTTCGAAATATATTTGTGTCGTTCCGTATGGTGTTATGCGAAACTTCGATGCTATTATTATACAGCACGGCACAAACATAATTCGAAACGAATAATCGAATACAGAAACAACAAAACAAAAGCGACATTTTGCCGAACATCACTGAGAACAAGTTAAACACAATTAGTAAAATCATAAGCACCAGTGAAAACATTAAAAACTGCATTGGCAAACTCCCAGCTTAAATAGTGTAGGCATATTTGTAATTGCTTCATAATTAATGTCGAATAGAGGAATGAAGTACACTGAAGTACTGTGAAGTACTGTGGAGGAGTCAATCTTGGTCTGTCTGAACTCCAGTTGCACCAGCTCCCCGGTATCTAAAGCGGGAAAATTACGGATTTCTACCCTCAAGCAAGCCAAATGAGCTTCTCGGAGGTACATGTAACTTTACAGATGTTGTGTCAACTACCCATTGTCAAGTTCACTTTACAGCTTTCTTTTGAGACAAAGAAAAGTCCAGCGTCTCTCTGTCCTGCCATGGTGCCATTTTCAAGGGTTTTGTTGCTTTCTTTCTGAACGACGAGCGGACTTTACCACAAAATCACAACTTATCCTGCAGGCATAAGCCGCTTAACGTCATCACTGCGCATGCAGTCGCTTGGAACCAAAACTTCCGTTTAGCGTGTTCGGACCAATCATCACACTTCTAGATGTATCCATGCTCACTTACGCATCGCAGATCGCAGGTGTTTTGAACCCGTTTGAGTGACAGTTCCTTCCGCTCTCGGAAATTTTCATATATAGTCCGCTTAGGTTAACTGAAGGAAGTTTGTAAGTGAGTTTTATAGAGAATTGCTTGCGTCCACACCCAAAGATACTCTACTTTCTTGTCATTTGTAGCATCCACCTGAACATTGGCTGAGGGAGTTTAGCTACATTGCGCTAACCTAGTTCTCAAGAATGTTAAAAAATCTGAGAAGTCCAGCTGCAGACGACGAGGTCGAACTGGTCGACGATGGGGACTCAGTTGACATAAAATACCGACTTCGACGTCATTGTAGTAAATGCCGCCTGTTTGTTCTTGCCTTAGTGCTTCTCTTCCTGGCTGGTGCTATATCTGCCGTTGTTTTTATTCTTACTAAGAAATCCAACTCCGAAGGTATGTGACTTGGAAAATTTAATGAGTGAAAAGATACTAAACTCTCTAAACACTGCACTTAATTGGTTAAGAATTACGTGTAGCATAAAAATCAAGCAAGAAAAACACCACCGGCCTATAAAGTGATAAACAGGAGCCGGTTCGGTTATATAGGAGCTGAGGTAGCAAACTGTGCAAGCTTTTTTCTATGGCGCTGTATCCCCGCCCAAATTCGACTTTCGCTTTCGACGCTCCGTTCACATTCTGTTTGTTGTCCACGATTCGACATTAGATTTTCGCAGTGTGACATCAAACTTGCAACATTAGAGATTCACAATGCGACATTGAAGTTTGACAATACGACGTTGGTTTTCCATGCGAAATTTCAATCGCTCTCTCCTGAATTATAACTACTGCCGTGTCGTGCATGACTAACTTTCCATGTGGCAAGATAAGAATACTTTTTGTCAAGATACAAAACCTAGAAACGCCATGCAGTTAACACTTAATTCGCGCTATATCCCCGCCAAAATTCGACTTGGCTTTCGCTGTTCCTCTCACTTCTATGTTTGTTGTCCACGGTTACAACATTAGAGTTTCACAATTCGACATGAAAGTTTGTCAACGATGTTGGTTTTCCATGCATGCGACATTCCAATTACGCATTTTCAATTTCACGCCTGCTATCCGTCATGCTCTGTCGTAATTTTATGCTCGGTTCTGATGTTATCCTTGGCAGATTCTGATAAGTCTCGTAGACGAGACAGAACCGCCTCAGCACTGGATACATTAGACTCGGTTGGTATCCGTTTAGGCGTCACTTAGTGTTTTAGTCCGTAGTCCCTGTTTTATCTAAGGGACGGGAAGAAATATTCTTGACCCAGTTGTCGTCAGTTTTCGGTCGTTTTTTGCTTTCAAAGTTCAAGATCGAGAAGCTGCATCAAACCGCAAACACACTCTTTATTTATTATTACAATCAATTTGTTAAAGCGGCATTAACAGAGAAGCGCAAAAGAAAACTTTCTAATTTTTGAATAGGAAATCGCATTGAGCAAAGCACAAAGACCATTTTCTTGCGATGAATTGGTTTCTTGTAATTACATCCTTGCCTGAACGAAAAAACGGTGAACAATCCAATACATGTACCCTGATTTAGTTTACTGCACGCTCATGTTTAGTTTTATTCATAGTTAGTAACTATCGTTTATTGCACGCGTCGCGTAGGCGGTGTTAAAAAACAAATTTAAAACAAAACGAATTTAATGTGTTTACAGCAAAACTGATCTCTTTTAGCTACTCATGATCGCTTGCTCACAGAAAAAAAAGGAAAAGAAAAATACACTTGTGCAGAGAATGCCACAATGACCCAAGCTGGATTCTAACTAAAAGCAAGCGGCGAAATAAAATTGAAATCGTTCAAACGGTAAAAGGTGCGAAAATCAAACTTAAAGTTTCTTTTATATTCCTTGTGTCGCGCTGGCAGTCGAATTTTGGGGGGATATAACGCCATAGTTTTCCTTTATGCCATCAGATAACTAACTTTTGGAACCTGCCTATCCTGTTGAATTGATTGCTAACTGCATGGCGTGTCTAGCTTTTGTATCTTGACACCAAGTATGCTTATCGGCGGGGTGAGATTAGTGCCACATAGAAAGTTAATCATGCACAACACGGAAGTAGCTTTAATTTAGGAGAGAGTAATAATTAACAAACAAAAAAGCCTCGACTGTGCTCTGTTCTGTTGTAAAGCACGGTGACGCAAGAAGCGGTAGAGCACGAAAGAACTGTAGTGGACAACACGAGACGCAGTCTAAGTGCTTTTACAACAGAACAGAGCACAGTCGAGGCTTCTTTATTTGTTTTATGATAAAGAATCCAATAATTTCCCCACTCATTTACTGAATTTTCAAAGCAAACTTTATTTTCTAAAGGAGTAAAAGCGGCATGAGCCGTGTACTGTTCTCTGATAACGCACATCAACCAATCACACTCCTTGTTATATTTGTTCAAATTATTTGATTGACTAACGAGACGACAGCTGTCAATCACAAACTGGACTTCAGCTAAGCTTTTACTTTCGAGTAGCTTTCGATAGAAGAACAATGTCTCTAACATTCGCTTTTTTGATTGTTTAACGTGTTTAAGTAGGACGTAAAAGGCAGGTAAAGGTTGCAAGTCCAGAGGAATCTGGCTGCATTGTGGCTCATGAAAACATGTACTTTTCCAGTGGAAATTACTAAAGGAGAAACTCAAAGCTTGCGGATGAAATTGCGAAATGCTGAGCTGTATTTGAAAGAAGCTACAGTTATTTACGGCTTTCACCCGCTTGCAGCAAGATTGCCCGAGCTAGCGTGAAATTAAAGTTGGAAAGACTAGGCTACTCCCAATTTTTTAACTCCGAATACAGGAGCAAGGTTTCAACTGATTACTCGTCGGGTGAGTGATGATACGAAATTGTTGAGGTTCATTTCGCTGAGCGGATGACTGCATGGAGCGCTCGCTACTAAGCAAGCGAGCGCTATTACACTGCATGCATGTAATGTTTGAGCATTTTTACAAAAATAAAGCTTCTTATCATAAACAGAGACAACTCAATGGTATTCTCTGTCGTTGTTTTACTTCTTAAGTATAATTTCTGCCTTCGTAACATATTATAATGCCTTTCATCGAAGAATTCACTAGGTTGAGAATTTCTTTATTTCCCTATGTGTTTTGTCAGAATGTAGCAAAACTTGTTATTTTCGTACAGTTTTTACTCTACTGTTTTCAAAAATGGTCTCCTCGAGTCATATTTACTGCTGACAAATAGTTCGTTTACATTGTCTTTCGTCAAAATTTTTAAACAAAAATTTGAAAGCCAGCCAATCTGAGCGCGAGTTATATGGAAACTATACTATAATTGGTGTTATTATACATTGAACTCACTACCTCTTTTTTGATGGGCCAAAGGCGTACTGTAGTCATATAGCTGCAAATTCAGTATACAATAATCATATCAAGGACACTTAAGGTCACTGGTACACATGTAATGTTTGACCTACCGCGGTCCATAATTTCTAAGGGTAGCCATGTCATGTTCGCGCTCTTTGTGTTGCTTGCCGTCAGCGAAGAAGCAAAAACATGACTTCCATATTTTTTCGTTCATTGTATAATAAAACAATAATTAGGTTCGGTTTTTGTGATATCCAGAATAACGAAGGTCTAGGTAAGACTTATTTCGTGATAGACTACGCTTGAATTTCTAAGCCGAGAGAGCTGTCATGTTGGTTAAAAAAAGTGACTTATTTCTGTGAATTTGGCTATCTGAACAGTTTATGTGTTAGAAAAAGTATTATTTTCATGGTCTTGAGTTCCTGGAGAGAGAAATTTACGCTTTTGTAGCAAACCTCAGTGACAGATGTTTCTGTTGGTTTCCGGCCGCCTTGTTGGAGCCCATGCGGATGGGCTCCAGCATGGCGTCTCTATACGAATCTCTATAAATTTGGGTAAAAAATTTCTCCGCATATCTTGCTTAAGAAGAATTACTGTGACCGGAAACTTGCGAGGGGCTTTACACATTTGCCTTCTTTCTTTTCCCAGATTCTGTACATTATCTATTGAATGGTTTTCTTTCGATCCGCAGTACGAGCGGCAGTCAAAACCGAGCTGTCCTACTGAAATTGCACGATAAAAATTTTGTTCTTCATAACTTAAAAAAATAAAGACAATGCTAAAGCTGATTTTGCTTTTTCTAATAGCTAATATGAGAATTTTGTTTTCAACTTGACGAAAAGCAGCTTATTTTGCTCAGAATAACACAACTATTATCCTACCTAGCGACAATCAACGAACAACAAGCGAAATGCCGGAGGTCGGAGAACCATTTTAGAGCCAATTTAGAAGCCAAGAGACATAAAACGCTTCACATTTTTCACTTTTTGCAATTTGATATGCTTTTTGGAAGTGGGAATCCCTTTCCGTGAGTATTTTCTGTCATCTCTCGTAGAAAAAATTGCTCAATTTTAATGCCTCTGCACGCTGATAACAGACATTGACGTAAAAACAGTAACGATCCGCTGTAAACCAAGGCTGCAAGTCTCTGTCAACCTATAAGCAGGAGTATCCAATTGTACTCCCGCGTCGCCGTCGTTGTTGCGCCGCTAGATGCGTGCGCACCCACGAGCAATACCGCTAGCCATGCCTATCATCACGGTTTCTTTTTGTTTTCTATATGAGTATGGGGCTCCGCTTGGGGCTCCGCTTGGGGCGCCGCAGTTTCGCTAATACAGCTCCCTTTTCGAAAGCTCTTCTGTTCACATTAATTTACTGATTCACAGTGATTGACGTGGCCACTAATTGAAAATGAGCATATACTTCGATACACGTTGCTCTCGAGGTAATTCAGGAGGGCACATGGTCGACTGAAGCATATTACAACTCTAAACACAGGAATAGGCCATATTCGTATTCCCGCCATCGGACTGGAACTAGCTTGCAAGTGAGGCTGATGCGGGAGAGTCTTTTCAAATACAATGATATTCCCTCGCATGAGCCTCCATTGCAAGCTAGTTCCAGTCCAATACCGAGAATACGAATATGGCCTATTTGTTGAAGGTGAAAGTTTTGACCGCTGGAGGAGTTCAGAACTCGCAAGTGTTTAGTCTGTTTGATTCAAAATTTCAACATTTTGTGCAAGGTAAACAAAGACAAAATGAAAGTGCATTTACACTTGTCCCAACTCCTCCTAAATGATAATTATTTGCCGAAAGCGAAGTGAACATTAGTGCCGACGAAGTTGAGGTGAATGTTTACCGATGTACACTAAGCCTGAGGGAATAATTGTTTAAGTATAATTTTCAGAAGTAAATATCAAGGACTGCAAAATAACGGACTAAAACACTGATACAACTGTTGTTGTGCATGCCTGTGTGCAGCAGTAGTTTTCATAATGAGCTTAAGCTTACATTTACATCGGTTGTGACTAAATTTACTCATCGAGTTTGCAGAAAAAGACCGTAAAACGAACGAGCGAAACAGTACGAAAAATAAATTCATCCAGTACCTTTGTTTTATTGTTGTTCACTTCATTCATAGTTGTCATCATCTTCTCAAAATGAGTAGCTTTAGTTTGAAGAAAAAATAAATTGCGGTCAATCGATCTGACCTGCTGGCGATCAACGTAGCCACTGCGTTTACTATTCTTAAATGCCTTGAAAAGATTGTTGGTCCAAGGGCGACAGTAGTCAATTTAAAATTCCCCATCTATTCAAATATCCTGGAGTTGGGTTGATATCTTTCGAAAAAATGAAGATTTCATTCAGCAGCTGTCCGCCATGTTTAATTGCCGAGATGGTAACCAATAGTAACCAAGCTTTAGTGGGGTAAATATGGCGTCATATGACGAGATTTTCGACCAATCAAAATGTCCAGTTGTTACATTCACCTCTGTAAATTATACTAAATGAGACTGTTACCTGGCAAAAGATTAAATGAGGGAGTAGATTCCTTAATATCCAGGCCTTATTTATTCTCATGGTGATCCCTCACAAGTCATTCAGTTTCCCCATAGATAATATAACAACGAGCGTCAGGTAAATGTTTTCATGGGAGATAAAAAGGCGTGTTTGACTTCTTGGGCTGTCTGAGAAAGCAAAAACTGTGTCTTAGTGATTTTAGAATAACTGTAGAGGAATTACTGAGCTTATGAAGAGGTACGGTAAATTCTTTACTTACCTTTCATTCTCTTTTGAAATAGAATCTGCACGTGCGTTAGTATTGTTAGCATTGGTCTTAAACGGGTCTCTGCAAAATAACGCAAATTAGATGGTCTAATTCTTTGCATTTCAATCTTCAATTTTTCATGCCGAGCTAATTCACAAATCGAATGTGGTTTGGCTTTGTCTGTACTCCGGCTAAATATGCGTCATTACAGTGTTGTTGTCTCATGAGGCGCAAACGAACAAACAAACTTTGACGATTTGCGACCTTAACAAACTCGCTCTCAGGATCTCTCTTCCTCCATTGAGCCTGAATTAAGCTTACACGGTGTTTACAGTTATTTTGATCCAATTAGCATAGATTTTTTACGATTTGTGAAAAGCAGAAAGATACGAAACGGAATTTCGAATGTTGTACCCGCTCTGACTCCATACCGTGGGTTTCGCTCACTACTAGACGCTCTTTGAGGCAGTGGAAGGGTGGTAAAGTCAAAGCTTATCTACCCGCCAGTTCGTAATTTGCTGGCGGGAAGGCCCACGTAGCGCGCCAGACTGGTTGACTAACGTGGGCTAGCCTTTCAGGCTCAAGAATTCGTTGGTGCAAATTTAAAACTCTAGACAAAATTATCCTATTATGAAATTTTTAGAACGTATTGAACGATGAGAACATCAGGCCGTTTGCAGAAAAATATATTTTGCCCAGTTTATTTTGTACGTCTAGCTAAATTTAGTTCTTTTTAAAGCTATTGCCAGCCGGTTGCAAAAAGTTCTATATCTTTAGTGCCTTGATTTAACGTGTTTATACTTCTAGGACAGTCACCGATTTCGTCCACTTCAATGGCAACTTCGCCACATCGCCACCCCAACACCACAACAAAATCACCCCCAGAGCGAACCACAGAGCAAACCACAGAGCGACCCACTGCCCTACCCACACCATCTCAAGGTTCGTTTTACATTTTAAAGTTCAAGTAGCCTGTTTTGAGCTTGGTTTAACTAGTCTGCACGTACAACTTCTGGAGCTTTGAATGTAGTTAATAGAGGGGACTGGTTATGAAGCCCGGCAAACATCAAAAAAGCAAACAAAGATGCGAAGATTTATGTTGGAAGGTCCACAACCCTGCACAATCTTTTGTTTTGCGCTCATACACTATGCATGAATTGTGTAACCAACACGTTTCTATTGGTTAGTTCCCCAGTTCGGAGTAAACAACTATTGTTTTTTGTGCAGGGTCAAGGCCAAAAAACAGAACAAAAACATACAACAAAGAACTTTGTCGAGTTTCATAACCATTCCGCTGTATTAACTATGCTTTGAACAAAGGCAAATATTTACATAGACTCACCAAAGCACTGAGCATAGTTATTATAGTGTGGTTATAACCGAGAGGTCAACCAATCGTTATTGCAGAAACAATGCATCAGTTTGTTAACGCACAATTTGTATTAATTTCTTTCAAGTCATCGCCAATCAGTTGGACAAGAATGTGGATCCATGTGACGACTTTTATTCCTACGCATGCGGAGGGTTTTTCAAAACCCATCATCTCGGTGCCAAACAGAGCCGTGAAACTGGCTTCACTATCGTGAATGACGACAACATGGGTGTTTTACGACAAGCCATGGAGACTGCTGCTTCTAACTATTCAAAGGTTTGGAACGAGTAGTTAAAGACGATTAACCTGATCCAGACCAATCAGAGCGTACTATTTTTGGGAATGGACTAATCACAAAGCCGGATTTGTTAATTTACATTAAAACATGGCTGACTTCCACATTATCAAAAGTAAAATTCGTAACCATATTCAAAAAAATTAAGAAGAGAATCTGGGATTTAATGAGTGAAAGATATATCAACAACCTCACCAAGATTTATGTCATCGTATCTTATAGAGCACATCCATCGTGAAAACGGCCAAGATCTACGATACATGCGTAAATACTTTTGCCATTAAGCGTCGAGGAATCTCACCTCTGGAAAACTTGATAAAACAGTATGGCGGCTGGACAGTGACTGGGGATGGAACAAACTCTTGGACTGTGGCAGAGAAAATGGGAAACATTCTTAGAGACTTGAATGTACAGTCCCTGCTTTCTATATCTGTTAGAACAGACTTCGAGGATTCAAACCAGCATATTCTAATGGTAAGTATAACCACGATATTTTCTGATATTTGTACGATTTTAAGTGTCATTGTCAGAGAAAACCGGGCAGAACCAAAAGATCGAGGTCGGCCGTTTACCTTCATCTTTTCACCGTATAAAAGCTATCCGAAAAGATTAACAACCATGATATTTGCCGAGGTAGGCGTTCGTTTTTCTTCGAGATATTACCTCATCATGATTTTGGCCTCTCAAGCGGTCTAAAAAGGCCGAAATTTCGGCCAACTTTAGGTGAGCCGAAAAGATACTTCGTACATATTCCAGAAACTCTTATTTTTGTGCGATATTATTTGGCCCCTAACTAGTTGACTGAGATATATTTGGATTTTTTCACTTTTATTCTGCGGTTTTCACGAGGTGCCAAATATCATCGCCGAATCGTTAAGGAGCGTGACCTAAATTTTAGCCATTTTCAGCGAGTCGTTTTTCAAAAGTGCGGCAGTTTATTTCCGCAAAAAGACGATTTTCTGATAGTCTTTTACACTGATATCAATATCCAGTTTAGTTAAAATTGGTATCTACAAGCAAATCGGAGTAATTGGTCTCGCAAAGTCCAAAAAAAATCACTGGTCAAACATATTTCCCGCCAAATGTTTAGCGAAGAATATCTCCTTATTCCGACTTTCTGCGCTTGTTATCCATAATTTGCTGAAAGATCTGCACAAAATAGCTAGCTGGACTTCAAAATAGAATATTTAAGCTGTGACATCGGGATTAACTTATGGAAACATTTCAAACTCGCCAAATTCTTGCCATTATCAAGACTAAATTTTCCCGCGAAAATTCTATTTTTAACGTCACGCTGCAAAAACAAACTGGATCCTCAGTTCGCTGCCTTTTTTTGTTTTCATGTAGAGCAAACTGCAAGTTAACAGTGAGCGAATCTCCACCCGAGATTTAATTTTGGGACTACTGTAAACGTCTTTTTTACATCGATTTTCTCGTTTTCGGAAGGCGTGACGCGTTACAGATTAAAAGGTTAGACGACTGGGCCGCAATTTCGATCTCACTTGAAGGTCTCTCCATGGTTTTGAAAACATTAACTGTTCTTTGGGATTAGAAAAATCACCTAGCAGTGCGTCAAAGTTAGACAAGAAAGTCAGGAATTCGGGGTTTTTAAATCAGCCTAAAGCTAAAATCCGAAAATTAGATCTAGTTGGGATGATGGAAGATAATTGTATAAGCATCCTAAAGAGCGGTAATTAATGAAGTTGAGGATTTTACACATGGATTGAAAATAGTGGTTTGGGAGGGGATTAGTCTTTAACCTCTGGTTTTAAGGAAGCTATAGCTAGCATGGATTTATGGGATACTGATATGTTAAGATATTTTTTAGGAACTAGTTTTAAAATACAGCATATTTTATCGGTTATTACTAAAAATTAGTATTTTGGATCAGATTAATATATTTCTTCTTAACTTTTAATTCACTAGTAGTTAGGTGTCCCCAATTAGTTTACGTATATGTAAGCTAGATCTACCTGACACATTAATAAAGTTATTAATTGATTATTGATTGCTTGATTGATTGATTGATTGATTGATTGATTGATTAGTTGGTGGTGGGTCAGTTTTTCTTCAGTTATTAGCAAGCAAACGAGATGGTGGAGGAAAGACGTGAGAAGTGGTGTCTATTTAGTGCAGCTGAATTTAAATAATGAGGAAACATAGGATACGACGTGACTTACGAATGAATCAAAGAAGACAGACACGGGGATAATACGTGTTATCATTGCTAAGTCGAGATTTCCAGCCGGGGGGTGGGGGGTACTTCCTATAATGGCCTATACGGTAGCTTTTTCACGCTTCTGGTACATAAAAGGGTAGAGATTTCACAAGTTGAGGTATATAAAAGGGTAGGGAAATTGGTCATTTAGGTATTTAAAAAGGCCTTTAATTATAATATTTCGAACAGATGCCCCTTTTGGCTGTATTACTTTATTTATTAAGCGCTACATGAAAATGAGAACAAGACTTCCTAAAGTAGGAAAAGGGTACCTTTTTGCAATAAAAGGTATATAAGCATTTATCCATTCAATAAACCTGAAGAAGGCTGGTGTTGGCCAGCCGAAATATTGTACCAACGCCTATGTTCACGTTGTCTTGACCAACCTTTGCAGTATATTTTCTATTTTTATTTTTTTGGTCTGGTCACGATCTTTTTTGATCCAACGTAGAGCAAGTTTTGATCGTACACGGTTTTTGCAGTGGTTTAATCATTAAAAAGTTATATAAAAGGAGTACCTTTTCTGCCAAAATGGTATATAAAAGGGTAAGAGGTTGGACCTCAGGGCGGAGCCTCCCCGCATTAAACTACGTTAAGTACCCCTCCCCCCCTCCCCCCCGGGTTTCCATCGAAGATCTTGCTTGCGTTCAGTTTTGTCGTTTATATGATCGTCGCAGGTTTGTACACTGACGGTCTTATATTCCGCTCTGAAAGTTTTACTTTCAACAAAAGTAATAGGCCTTTTGCAACAGTTGGTCACGTGACCGATAATTTCTAAACTTTTAGCTACAGCAAAATGAATTTCAGAGCTGGAAAGAGCATGTTTTAAATAACCAGGACACCAATTTTCAGACCAAAGCCGTATAAGGTTGAGATTTAATGACGATTTGAATATTGCAAAAATTAGAAGGTTTTGTATGGGAGCGAGGAAGCTTTGCCCTCCAGAAACCTTTTCTGTTATTAATCACTACCAAAACAAGCTGCCGGCATATAACCATTGGAGATAAAAAGAGGGGTAAAATATTAGGAAAAAGGGAAATTCCTAGGCCCTTAAACCGAAAGGCAAAGATTTTATGGCAGCTTGAAAACTTGCAAAATTACAAGGATTTGTATGGAAAACCACTGGAGCGTGACTGGAGGGCAAAGCGACTTCTTCTCATACAAATCCTTCTAATTTTTAACGTCCATAAAAATTCCCCCTTAAAAGATATAAACCTGAAAATTTGCATGTAAGCTTATTTGGAACTGTTCTTTCCATTTCTGATAACATTATACATTACCAGTGATTAATCAGTGTGTTCTTGAAAAGCACGTCACGTGACCAACTGTTGCAAAAGGCCTATTTCTTGTTGCTCCAGTCAATATTCACCACAAAACCACTTTAATGAAATGAAATTACACCAGATTAGTGTTGATAATTAAATTGCTTCTATTGACAACTGTTTAAAAGCTCATAAAGAACGAGATTGCATGTTTGTGATCCATGAACGTAAACTTGGATTAAATTTTCCACGGATCGTACTGAAATCCTTGGTTGTGAGATGCTTCCCCGACATGAAAAAAAAAAATTCTTGTGATCAATTTTCATTAACCCTGCCAAACTGTAGTCGAATCCATTTTAAGATAAATGGGATGGCAGCTCAAGGATATCTACAGAAACAAGATGGATCAACTGATCTGATTGTCAACAATAAAACGAAACAATGAGATGGAATGTTAAAAAAGAAACGATCTTTGTTCAGACGGTTGTGTTGTTATCCTTTCTACCTCATTCAAGGAGGGAGTAGAGGTGGAACTATGATATGCCGGAAAGAAGTACCATAACCATCTTCTACACTCCCCCCCCCCCCCCCCCCCCCATCTCACCACCACCCACGCTCTTTTTGCAAGGGGTGGAAGAAAAATGTGTTGTTCTAGACGACATTCGATTCAATTTAGTTTTCTAACCATTAATTAACTTTTAAAATGTTTTTTTGCTGCCGCTGCTGCTGCTGCTGGAGCTGTTTTGAGGTGTTCTTTGCAGCAAAACAAGGAAAATTAAGTACGGAGCATTATCTGTGGTTTTTAAGAAGAAAAAAACTGTCTTGACAAGGTTTTTATTGACAGATGACCCCCATGGACCTGTAACGTGATATCTGGTAAAAAAAAAACAACAAACACAAAACACAACATTCAACGAAGGCAAATCGTAGATACATGCAGCGCTACGGTCAAGTTGATTGAAGCTTAGGGCTTTTTAAGACTTCGATAAGTAAACACAACTTATAACATCTCGTCTGGCAAAATTTCGGTTAAATAGGATAATTTGATTCCAGGGTGGGTTACTTCCAAATATGTAGTTTTCTTACCCTTAATTACGCACATCCCTACTGGTAAACACTGCCAAATTTGCTCAAAAGGAACAAGCTCAATCTAGATGTTATCTCAGAGTCAAATTGTACCTCTTTTAAAAGCCTAATTCCTCAGAATAATAAAGGATACTTGATCAGCTTGAAAAGCTCTAAAATGAAAAAGCACATGTTAAGTCATCATTCGCCGGCGCACGATAATTAAAAGAAAAAAAGAGTTAAGGTTTAAATAGGGTGGTTTTTATTTCTGTCATTTACATGTAACTACCCAGACCTCCGACCCGTAAAATTGAGACCCTCTGGATGTATCAAAAGCTCACACTCGAAAAACTCACTTTCTGCATGTCAGGAAAACTCAGCACGCGAAAATTACGACAAGGATTGTTGTTAGGAGTCCTGTTTACTGTTCGTCGATACACTGTCATAGGCAGAATTTCCAAAGAGGGAGAAAAACATCCAGATGTGATAAGCCTGCAGCACAGGCGTAATTTTTTTGCGTATTTAGAATAGACACGAAAATACGCCAAGAATATTACGCCTGTTCCGTAGGCTAAAGGTGATGGATTCCTCTGCTCAGATCACGGAATTAATACCCAGCATTCGAATGATTGTTTGGTTGCTTTATCAGTATAAATCAAATTTATCAAATTTATTTTATGCTTAGTAGCCATTTGAGCCAAGTTTAGTTACAATGGCGCGAGGTGCCTTGCGTGACGTTTCGGATATTTTTTTTTTACCGTGGATCCTCAGTGCTTCGATTCTGCTAAATTCAGAAGAGATTTCCGGGTCTAAGTTCTCGACACCTTAAAAGCCTTTGAATCAGCAAAACACTATCTCAAGCTTCATAGCAAGTGGTCGCAGGTCAATTGCGTGCGCGGGCTAATAAAGGAAGGAAATGAAACAAAAAAAACCAGACGGTGTACAAACCTGCGACGATGCAAACGACAACAGTGAACGTAAGGAAGATCGTGACCCAGCAAAGATTACACGTATTGAGATGTTTATATAAGTGGTCTGTCCTT
This sequence comes from Platygyra sinensis, assembly GCA_019787425.1. Classification (NCBI taxonomy): domain Eukaryota; kingdom Metazoa; phylum Cnidaria; class Anthozoa; order Scleractinia; family Merulinidae; genus Platygyra; species Platygyra sinensis. The sequence continues at coordinate 19,388 of JAHPZR010006357.1, forward strand.
TATGATCATTTCGTTGGCCGGATATAGCAGGGAAGTTTCGTCGTAACCTATGTTTTCTCTTTGTTTACATCCAACTACACCATGCAAATTAGACACCACCTCTCACGTCTGTCGTCCTCTCTCTCGTTTGCATGCTGATAATTGAAGAAGAACTGACCCAGCACCCGCACTGCTAGGCGACTCTTCAGATCCGAAAAAACAGTTAATGTTTTCAAAACCATGGAGAAACCTTCAAGTGAGATCGACATTGCGGCCCAGTCGTCTAACCTTTTAATCTGTAACGCGTCACGCCTTTCGAAAACGAGAAAATCGATGTAAAAAAGACGTTTGCAGTAGTCCCAAAATTAAATTTCGGGTAAAGCTTCGCTCACTATTAACTTGCAGTTTGTTCCACATAAAAAACAAAAAAAGGCAGCGAACTGAGGATCCAGTTTGTTTTTGCAGCGTGACGTTAAAAATAGAATTTTCGCGGGAAAATTTAGTCTTGATAATGGCAAGAATTTGGCGAGTTTGAAATGTTTCCATAAGTTAATCCCGATGTCACAGCTTAAATATTCTATTTTGCAGTCCAGCTAGCTATTTTGTGCAGATCTTTCAGCAAATCATGTATAACAAGCGCAGAAAGTCGGAATAAGGTGATATTCTTCGCTAAACATTTGGCGGGAAATATGTCTGACCAATGATTTTTTTTGGACTTTGCGAGACCAATTACCCCGATTTGGTTGTAGATACCAATTTTAACTAAACTGAATATTGATATCAGTGTAAAAGACTATCAGAAAATCGTCTTTTTGCGGAAATAATCTGCCGCACTTTTGAAACACGACTCGCTGAAAATGGCTAAAATTTAGGTCACGCTCCTTAACGATTCGGCGATGATATTTGGCACCTCGTGAAAACCGTAGAATAAAGTGACAAAATCCAAATATATCTCAGTCAACTAGTTAGGGGCCAAATAATATCGCACAAAAATAAGAGTTTCTGGAATATGTACGAAGTATCTTTTCGGCTCACCTAAAGTTGGCCGAAATTTCGGCCTTTTTAGACCGCTTGAGAGGCCAAAATCATGATGAGGTAATATCTCGAAGAAAAACGAACGCCTACCGCGGCAAATATCATGGTTGTTAATCTTTTCGGATAGCTTTTATACGGTGAAAAGATGAAGGTAAACGGCCGACCTCGATCTTTTGGTTCTGCCCGGTTTTCTCTGACAATGACACTTAATATCATGATACGTATCCAAATCAGCGATGGACGGGGATAGTGGCGTACTTTAAAGTAGGGTATGGTGGGATAATGTAGATCACGGCGCGTAGAAAGGTAGGGTAGGGCAATTGGAGAGGCTTGGGTAGGAAAGGATCAGGTAAGATATGATAGGGTATGGTTGGATTGGCTGGGCTAGTTAACATCGGCGATGATAACAAGCTTTATTTGCACAGACATAACTCGTTGGAGCATTTCGAGGACATCACTTCACTAGCCACATGCATAATCGATGGACCTCATTAATTATGTAACTACTGTCAAAATTGCAACCGACAGAATTCGAGATTCTATTTCCTATTCTACCTATAATAATATACATGAGAAAATTACTCGATTCTGATTGGCTGACAGCAGTGCAGTTTAAGTGTAACACCAGTGCAAAAAGTGTAACACCGGTGCAAAAAGTGTAACACCAGTGCAAATTACACATCGTATAAATTCTGGATTATGATTGACTGAAAGTCAAAAGGAAATTTTCTAAGACAATGATATCACGTAAAATGATGACGAAACGTTTGTGCAGAAGCTTTGAATGACAAAAATTGTATTCAGCGAGTTGTAGGCTCAGGTCGGCTCAGACTCCAAATTTACGAACTATTTAATGAACTTACCACGTAATCCGGAACATACAATAAACGGCGAATCATAAATGCCTAAAAACGGTGAAGAAACTAGACTCAAATCTCCAAAAACAGCAGCAAGGCTGATCTAAATTCTCAAACCCGGCAAGAAAATACAACAAAGATGAAAATCTGGAAAATTACGACAGCGAAGTTCAAATGCACGCGCGAGCACTTTCTGGGCCATGGTTGGCTAATTAAAATCACCTGAGATTAAGCGCGCGGACAAAACTGAGAGGTGAGTTCAGAGTTCGTAAAGTTAAAAACATGCTCCACGCAAATTTTAATTTTTTCATGTTTATATTATTTGGAATTAATTTGCACTTGTGAGTTTTTCAAAAAGTCACGCGTGCAAATTAATTCCAAACTGAACTCCAAACCGGTGGCCTAAAAGTAACTGTTCTTACAACGTCAATTATGTCACTCCGAATTTCATGGATCGGAAGATTTTTAAGTGATAATTTTTATCCCTGGAAAGCGTATCTATTATATTTACTAAAACCTTTTGGTGGTGAATTGTTTCTTCATTGTGATTTTAATATTGATGATTATGATATTTTTCCAATATTTTATAAGGAGATGTTACATTGGTGGTCACATTTTCGTTCTAGATTTGACCTTGTAAGTCTACGCGAAACAATCATCTGGAACAATCATAATATTAGAGTAAACGGTAAACCTATATTTTATAACAATTATAATAGCGCAAACATTGTTCTTTTAAGTGATTTAAAATTTGATTTGAGTAACACAGAGTCCTTTAACCTTGCAAAACAAAATGGCTTGAAAGATTCCAACTTTCTGACCTGGACTGGTGTTCGTTGCGCTGTACCAAGTCATTTAAAAATTCGAAGCTGCGAAGTTAATAAAGACCATGTCAGATCACTGCAATTTAAAATCGGTGATAAAACTTTTGATCCAGAACTTAGCAAATCTAGGGATTTCTACGGTCTGCTTATATCTTGTAAGGCGACAGAATCCAGAGGCTTCACAAAGTTGAAATCTAAATTCTCTATTGACGACGTTGAAACAAAAAAGGCCTTCTCATTAATAAGGACCTGTATCTGTGAAACATATGTGCAATGCTTTCAGTTTAAAATACTGAATGACATTCTATTCACAAACTCCCGCTTAGCTAAGATAGGTTTAATACAAAGCGATCTTTGCACGTTTTGCAATATCGGCGTGGAAACAATAGATCATTTATTTTTTTATTGTTTTCACTCT
>JAHPZR010006357.1:32500-52500 GCA_019787425.1 Platygyra sinensis
CTTTGTGATAAGTGTGTGCGTTCTTAAACGTTCCCTTCTAGCCATGTAACACTGATGATGACTGAGACGGGGAGATTGCTGTCTCGCCTTTCTGTACGTCTCTATTGGCAGTAAACCAGACTCCAAGCTTTGCTGATTTTTATTTTATTATTGTTTGATTATTTTTCAGGTAAAAGATATGACTTCCCGTCTTCGCAAAGCTTTTATTAATAACCTCAAGTCTGCAGACTGGATGGATTACGAGACAAAACAATCCGCCAAGGAAAAGGTATAGAGAAACCAAAACATTATCCGGTAAATTCATAAGTTGTTTCATTCATTATTCCAGTTGATCTTCTACAATCTTTAGTTAGTTCTATTTAACTTTGGTATATAGAAGCCACCGTCAGATTCTTCTCGACCTTCTTCCCTATGACCGTTAGCAGTAATTAAACTGTTTTATCCATCGGCCAGGAAAAAAAGAAGATTGTGTAATTTTAGGCCAAATTAATATATTGAACTTTAGTTGTGGGAACCAGAGGTAAGCTAACCATTGTGCAACATGGATTCATTTTTACTTCAGTAGTGAAAAATTTATCAAGTTTCTCAGTGACTGAAAGAACTATTTCCAACGTAGATATATTTTAAGAATTATAATGGACGACTAAGCAATTCCCTGATGTTTTCCTTTGTAATCCGATTCACAACCCCAATGAAAAGGTTTGCCATAACTGATCAAAACAAGCCATTCCTAAGCAGGCATAGGTGCTTGCCTGTGTGATATTCTTGTCCGTCAGTCATGCTACCTGGCCAGTTTAAAATTGGAGTGGAACAATCTGGGTAAATTATGATCGTATACTGGCACATTATCACTGAGAACTGACGTACAGTTCATTGATAACCTTGTTTATTTTGTGTGACGGTTTGCTCGGAAAAATAACACTTTGGTAGTTTACTGCGAATAGCTAAATTTCCAAATGTGAGTAACTAATGGGAAGTGATGTTGACACTTCTTTTAGTGTTCCCGTCATTACTTCATCGGAAGCAGCACGAAAAACGACTTTAAAGTTGTGAAGGGAATCGCTGGCCGTCGACCGCCGTCGACCACTTTTATACGGGCTCGCGCACTATGAACACTCAATTTGAGTCTATACGGTTGATGTACCTTTGCATACTGGGTTTGTAATCGTTTTCCTTGTTCCTGGTGGAGAAAATGCATGAGAAACAATAAGAAAAGCTCATATATAAAAAGCATAGAAAGGACAGACAAATGTAAAAATGACTGTTTGATATTAGGACATGCATGGTGCATTATTTAGATTGTCAATTTATGTAATAAAATCTTGATAACGTCAATCCAGGCCATGGCAATCAAAGAGGACGTGGGTTACCCTCCTTACATCTTAGACGACAGCAAACTTGACACCCATTACTTAACGGTGAGTAATCAGTCACCCACACGCTAGATTTGTCTTTGTCAGTCCTTTTGGACAGCAGAGTCTACTTAAGATATCATGTTTGTCTTTTTTTTCCACAATGCTTCATTCATATGACTAATGTTCACCTGATGTTTTTCCTCAGTTAAACGCAAGCAATGATTATTTTGAAAACAGCGTGGCAATGAACAGGATGATTGTGCAGAAAAGTTTTCAAGTGCTCCGCAAGCCAGTCAACAGAGATTTGTAAGAATGTTGCTCTATGGGTCTTTTCAGTTTTGGTTAAGTGCATACGATAAGAAAAAATTTACTGGATTCGTATTTTTTATAAGTCGAAAAAAATAAATTAAACTATATCTTCATAATTTGGAAAATTTGCGCAAATACTAATCGGCCACTTTCAAAATATTTTGATATAAAAGAAAATAAAGATCATTGTTGATGTTGTTGCTGAAAAATGGCGCCGAGGCTTAGGGAGCTAAAACAAGAGAAATTATTTATTCATCCCTTAGTTTCAATCATGTTATTTTTTCCCTAAGCCTCGTTGGCAAGTTAGACTTCCAATACTTCAAAAATAGTTCATTGCACAAAGCCAGAAACCGAAACCCTACGCTTATATAGTTACTGGAAAACAGGCGTAGTGCATTGTCAGTCTGTGCATTGATATGACTTAAGGGGCTATACTATATTTTCGGCTATATATTCAGTGAGAATCTTTGTTGATTTGTTGACATATAACGCTGGTACATTCAATTGTAACTCATTCCGACTCCGGCAAAAATCAGGAAGAAAAGCCATGCAACTCTGTCTTTGTACAACTAACCGTAACTGTGTTTGTGATAGCAGCGTCATGCTGTACTTCTCACGCCGCTTATAAGTTCTACCATTACATGCTCTCCTTAGATGGGCTGAGAGTCCTGCAGAGGTAAATGGATATTACAGTCCACAACAAAACCGTATAGGTGGGATATACTTTTTTATCATTAAACATAACGTCTTATCGGAAACTGTCCGCTGTACTGGAAACAAGGAGTTTAAACATCAGAGAAATAAAATTGGAACTACACGTCAAATTTAGTTTTTGTTTCTAAACGTTTGTGCGAAACGCCTGGGATACTTACCTTTTTACAGATTCTTCAGCTAGATGGTGCACCACAGCAAACTTCCAATTACTACAAGTTTTGTAGGTAAATCTATATAATGATATTTATTTTGTATTAGTATTGGTTTTCTTTCTTCGCAGTATTTTTGGCTGGAATCCTGCAATCTCCATTTTACAGAAAAGATTACCCAAAGTAAGCAATGATATAAAGGTTTGCTGGGATTCTAAGAAGGACCGTTGTGGAATAAAGACAAGCATTAACTATTTCCCTTCCCCTTTTCTCTGTCGTCGGGTTAGTAACATGACAAATCTAACTATGTTGATGTTCTTTGCGCGATCAGTGACCTTGTTAACTCAAAAGCTATTCAGTTAAATCATTTTTAAAACTGATCTAAAAATGCGGTCTGAGGTGTTATGATGCGCATATGATCTTTAGATCATAACACTTTTTTAATCAGTTTTTAAAAACGTCATGATTTCCCGAGAACCTTCCCGAGAAATTCATACTGAAATCCAAGATGGAAGATTTAATAAGGCTATGTGACGTCATATGACATCATCACAGGCAAGAAATTTCCATCTTGAGGAGCACGTTGAGAGTCATTGCTTTGACGTGTCTTATTAATTTGAAACCCCGAGGGAGGCTCAAGACAATGATTGAATTTAACTTGTACATCAATTCATAGCTGGGTTAATGCTAAACTCGTTGGCAAACCTTAATAAGACAGGGCACTGTTATTGGCAGCTAGAAAATCTCGCTTATTTAATTAATTCATAACAGTGAATTCGACCGTCACATTCAGAGTTCGACGTTCCCCATCACTGAGAGCCGTTGTACAAGAGAAGAATTTATCTCAGTAAAACTCAGTATGTGATGCCGTCTTTCTAGATATGTCAACTATGGATCATTGGCAATGGTCATTGGACACGAAATTACACACGGATTTGACAGCTCAGGTAGTTATAATTATATTTGTTATACCTTCCAACTCAAATACGTTTTCTGATTGGCGGAAAACGTGTCACGTGCCGTGGGTCAAAACTCACCAACTCCCAAAGGCGAACAAAAGTCACTAACTCCTTAGGGAAACAACAACATGAACTTTCGACTTGCACATGATCAGGTCGTGTTCCTTGAAACCGCGGCACCTTTATAATCAGCCGGCGTAAAGTAAACGATTTCTTCGCAGTTTTTCTACTTTTGAGTTGGGAGGTAAAACAAAACACTTAACGACTGGCCCGCGAGACTGAGTTTTGTTTCCCCTCGACCTCAATTGAGGGTCTCGGGAAAAAGAGAAATTTACTGTTTCCCTTGGGACCCGTCACTTAGTGCTTGAAAGAAAAGTCGATAAATTTGATCAGTACAGTGGTGGGTTATTTGTAGCTGCGCGCTCTTTTCAGTTTTGTTTGCCTCTCGTGGTTTCCCGCAAGGTTTGGTGAGAGTGAGATGCCCCAATTGCAAAACCTCATGTTCAATTTATAACTAAAATGTATGTTTCTCCATACTACCTTCATCCAGACTCGTCATATCACTCAAATATTTGAGGATAAGTTAACGCTGTGGAAGTGGTAAAAGCCATTAAAAAATAATTGTCTTTTTTAGGGCGATTGTTTGATAAAAATGGAAATGTGAAGGATTGGTGGTCGTTCCTTTCGAAGCTGGATTTCCAGGAACGAACTGAATGTCTGATAAAACAATACAACAACTACCAAGTGTTTGGAGAAAATGTAAGTAAGACAAAACATCATCTTGGACAACATATCAAAAATTCTAATACTGTACATTTTAAGTGGTCATATTCATTTGTCATTTCATCACGCATTAACAGTTAGACTGAACCACCTTGACCCTGTTTAACAGTACTGCTCTATGGTTTTCATTTAATTATTCCCACCTCAGGTCATCATTCTCTCTAACTGTGAGCCATACATTCTCTACTTGCACAAATCCCATAATACACCTCTTTTACCCCCCAAAAATTTGCATAGGCATTGTTTTAGATTACTCTTGGGACATGTTCATGTCCCAAGAGAAATTGCAAACAATGAGTATGCAAAATTTTGGGGGGGTTAAAGAAGTGCATTATGGTATTGTGCAAGTAGTGAATTCTTCAACCACGTTAAAACTACTATCTGACACATTTCACCCGCACACTTAAAGTAACCTTCAACCGCCTTGAAATTGTATACATGGTCACACTTATGTCCAATAATGCAGGTTAATGAGATTCAATGCTCTTTATGAATAAGCATCATAAAGTGCTATTTTCATATTATTTCATATTTGACAGAATTATGCGTGTTTTGGTGACTTTTTAGAAAAGAGGACACTTTGTGATGCTTATCTTAAAGAGCATGCATCTCAGACTAACATACAAGTTCAACACCTTCTTCTTTGAATAGTCGCACATTAGGATCCAATTCAAAAACTTAAAAGTTAGAAGAAACAAAACAACTTTGTCATTTATTATTGTCTTGCAGATAGATGGCAAACAAACTTTGAATGAAAACATAGCTGATAATGGAGGAATAAAGCTTGCTTATGAGGCAAGCCACCACTTAAAAAAAATTTACTTTCCAATTCTAGTTAGCTAACGAAATTAGTTCAAGTGTTTATTTTAATAGCATATAAAGTATTTACCTTTCCTAACGCGTTTTCGACTAGCAAAAAGGATTAAACGCAAGAAAAATAACAACGAACAACCAGCATTTTAGACCTCCATATCTTGACTAAAGTGAAGACAGGGTAAATGTTAAGAAATCTGCCTTTTTTCATTTTCGCGAGATTATTGATGTATTTTGTTACTTTCAACCTAAAAAATCTAAACTTTATTCAATCTCAAAGCGTTGCTTCATATCATTGAAAGGTCATATGTTTCTGAGGCACTTAACACCTTATACATTAACTATTTCCATCTTGATCTACTCTAATTGAATATTTAGGCTTATCAATCTTGGGTCAAGGACAATGGAAAAGAGGAGCGGTTGCCTGGCCTGGATTTCAGTGTGGACCAGCTTTTCTTTATCGGATATGCTACGGTAGGGCTGCCACTCTTTGTCATTTGTATTTTTTCAATTAAAAGACGTTCGAGTAGCATGTAACGTTCGATAAAAGCTTAAAAGCTGAGGAAAAAATTGAACTGTTTTGTTAGGACAGTTTTCCCTAGGAGGGCTTTTTTGTTTAGTAACCATTTTTGGTTGCTTCATTGCTGGGTCAAAATTGGTCCCATTAATTTTTGTGGAAAATACAAGATTGAAAACCGATAATGCACATGAAGTTTGGACCAATGATCATCACTGTATAATGGAAATGATAATCGTTGTACATGTTAATTCAAGAAACTCCCCTCTACATTACAGTACAATCGTCTCACTGATTTGAACTGAAAACTCTAACAGGGCCTTGGTGTTAAGAATGTAAACCTCACATACTTAAGGAAAAGATAGCGTATGAAAGTCGTTACTCCGAAACTATTTTCTTAAATACGTTGTACTTAATATGACTCTGTTACTTCATGTTAGCCGTGGTGTAGTGTCTACAAGAAGCAAGCTGCTCTTTTCCAGTTGCAGAACGACCCACATTCTTATCCAAAATACAGGTACGAGTCTTTCAAGTCCTCAATGCGTCTGCGCTTCCACATATGCATGTTTCGCTTAAGTAAAAATGCAGATTATAAGATTGTTAACAGGAAAAATTTGAAGCTTAGTCCTCGGCGCTTCGGCCGTTTAGTTGCTAGGGTAGGAATTCAAGAGATGTTCAGTTTTATCTCAAGCAAAAGGTTTTTTTTAAACTGATCTTAACTTGGTGTAATACTCTACGTCAGCATTTGAGCCAGCAGATGTTTAGTCATTGGAAGACTTATACTGATTGGCTCCCTTGATGGTATCTTTTAGTTACTTGGCGATTAATTTTAACGCCCTGCGATGATTGAATGTTAATTTAAAACCTCATTAACGTTATAAGACCCACAAATGCTTGCCTTTGGGTCTATGTTGCCACGCTTTTACGCCAGAAGTAAGACATGTCTCGCTGTTGACTCGCGTTATTAAAATTGGTTATACACTTTACACCAGAGCAACATACTCTCTTTGAATCATGTTAACCATTTCACAGGGTTTAGAGTCTTTGTTTGAGTCTTGTTTGCTCACATAACTTCCATTGTTTTTGCAGGGTGCTTGGTCCGCTGTCCAACTTTGAGAAATTTGCAAAAGCTTTCGGTTGCAAGCTTGGAAGCAATATGAACCCGTATACCAAGTGCTCGGTGTGGTAATTCCAGCACGGCTCATTATATTCACTTTTTCTCGTGATCAATCTTTACGTTTGGTGCAATTTAACAGATTGTTTTCGTATTCTTGTTATTGGAATAGAACTGTAGCTTGCAACTGAGGCTAACGTGGGAAGTCTTCAAATGCAAATGGCGTTTGTTTCATTTTAATGATATAATCCTCCATAGGAAAAAAGATGGCCACCGAAGCATTTGCCCATAGATCTTAGCGTACGAAACCTTTAACAACGTTCACAAAAACGTTATAAAACCATAGTCTACTTTGTGTCCTTAGTGCAGGGACAAATTTTTTAAATGATTGGCTTTCTTTGTGCCTTGTAGGCTGTGTTAGGTTCGCAGGGCATTGTGGTAAAATGTACAGCCGCAATCTTTTTTTCCTACGGTGGATTGCGCAGTTTAAATCTGCACTGCAAGTTTAAGCGTATCAGGATGTTTTTAAATCGACAACTTTTTTTTCCGATTTAAAAAAATTTCCCCGTCCACACGTAGCTTATTCAAATCGAATTCCTCTGTCCACACGCATCCGATGATATCCGGATTCACTCTAGAGAAACGAGGCCTATACGTTGTGCCGTCATATTGGGTGATGCTCGATATACCAAGTCAATATATGCACTATTGTCTCGTTCTTTTGTGTGAAGTCTATTGTGTTATTGTGTAAGGGATAGGAATCATTGTTGTGTTCTTTGTGACGTAACTCGAGACTTGCCATTCACTTGGTATATCGTGCACCAGCCGTCATATTGGTTAATTGAAGAGACTGGACCTGATTTTGTTGATATCCTTACTTACCGTCCACACTTAATTGAATTCGTTGGAGAATTATTTTTTCTACACTGGAGACCGAATTAAAAATATCGTATTCGCTGCCGAACTCGCCTGACACATGTGGACGGAAGCTGTATCGGAAAAATAAGGTTATGGATTCAACAGTATCCAGATATACGTAGACGGAGTTTGAGTTTCATTCCAATTAATACAGAGAATGTAAACATGACTCATTGTAATAACGCAAAAGCTACAATGTTAGAGGGTCTGCATGAGTTTCCCACTAGGATCTAAGCCATGATATCAGCACTGTGTTTAGCCATCAGTAAACCTTGTAGCTCTCAGATCTCAGGCGTCGGTTGCTATACGAGTAATTTCTAATCTCACGGTAAAAATAACCAAATCTTATCCAGACCATGTTAGAATGAACAGGACTAAACGTTCAATTTTAAAAGGCATGCATCTGGCTAGTCTAGGCCACATTATACTCGTTTGTTTTTATCCAAAATTTTAAAACTTTTTTAAAGGTATTTTAAACTTCCGGCCGTTTATACTCCGCCCTCGTTTAGTCAGTGAATAGGTTTTAGTTTTTAAGAACATAATCTTGTAGGCTACATGGTATGGATTTCTGTAGGCTTAAGGGAATAGGCTTAAGGGAGTTCTCTCTAGGAATGATATTTCAAATTGAATTCTCTCAAAGAGGTAGGAACCTTTAGGCGCGTGTAATTTGACGTAATTTCAGTTACGTTTTTGTACCGTTTTTGTACGTTTTTGTACCTGCAGGCGCGGTGACCCCATGATCAGCGCAGTGGCGCTCGTCTTCGGATGGAGCGTTTCGGGTTCGAGTCTTGGTATCGAGGACATTACGTTGTGTTCTTGGGCAAGACACTTTACTCTCACAGTGCCTCTCTTGATCCAGGTGTTAAAATGGAAACCGGTCTCTGAAGCCATGGTCTACTCCTCCACGGATCGGATGGTTGTCCGGCTACCAGCAGGGCTACCCAGCATTAAGTTCGCCGGTGCCTATTTAAACACCTGGGTGAAGAGAGGCACTGTGAGAGTTAAGTGTTTTGTTCACCTGGTACCTCTTGTACCTAATTGTATGTCTTTTGCTTGTGTTATTTTAATTAGCGTGCGTCTATAAAACGCTCTAATTCAGGTAATAAATGTGTCTGGTAATGTTTGTAATAACTGAGTAGTTGAGGTTTGTGGGTTATTTCCATACGTTCTCTTTTTTCGTTGGTTAACAACCACTATTCGTTTCATAGTAAATTAAATGGTTTGAACCCGAGTATCGGTAGTTCGTATCGTGTGATGGTCCGGGTGAGGGTAGTTCTGAAAAGGTCTGTTGTTGGTGACTGACGTCTCGACAACCTGAGCAGAAGTCATCTTTAGAGTCAAGTGAATAGTATCTGCCAGTCAATGATGTTATAAATGAAAGTCAGCGTTGTAGCTGTTCTTGACAAAAACACGTTCAAGGTATTTGTTTTCGTCACGTAAGATGAAACGCCTCTCAAGAGATGTCAACAACTACTGGCACCTTACAAATGATTTATTCACGACGAAAGCGAAACCGACATATGACCGACTTAATTCTAGTTTGACTAACAATATACGGACCTCAAATCCACTAATAAGACTAACAATAGACAGATCGAAACCGACCAATGACAAAATTAACATCTCTACAGTTAAGGAAACCATCTCTTCAGAAGTAGATTCAACTCTGTGCCAAATTATCAAAAAAAAAAACCCACAACTACCGCCCACACTCCAATAACAACAACAACAACAACAGCTTTATTTATCCCTTATTTAAAATTAAAATTAGATTAAATTACAGTGACATAGATGTTAAGAAAACCAACTTCAGATACCAGCCTTACTTAAAGAAGAAATCAATCAAGCGACTTCAAAAACAACAATCTAAACCTAATTTTAATTTACAAATTACTGATTATGTCTCACAACACAACGTCATACTCAAAACTCTTCCTACAATCCCATAACCTAGAAAACCTTGTCAATCCAGAACAACTCAACATCACTTAAAGAAACTACCAGCACACACATACACAATCTCCACACTGGCAATGGCGTAATACTTCCTAACACAGACAAGAACATAGGGTGGGCTCTTGTACCTACCGGCATGGTTCACAAACGAACACGCTGGACATTTTACAGACACTACTACATGCAGACAAATTTACAATTTCGACCTAACAATAACTATTACCAACTCAGGCAAACTAATAAGAAAACTTCAATTGCGTTTTGACAAGCTACTCTCTACACCGACCAACAAACAAGTACTTGACACTGTTACAAATTAAAAGCCAAAGTACAACTGCCTTATATGAAACTCGTGCCAAAAGTACATAAACTGACTGATACAGCCTTCACTACCAACCTTGACAAACCTGCTGGACGACCGATCATTACCGCACACAGCTGGACGACTTCCAACCCTTCACGACTACTGGGAACTGAACTAGACAAAATTATTTTTCAACTTTAAACCGTATTTAAATAAGAAGACATACCTTTCCCTTTAATTTACAACTCTACAGACCTTTTAGACCTGCTACACGACTTTTACATTGACGACATTGACAAATACACTTTAACCACCTTTCACTTCACATCATTATATACAAACATTTCATACCTGACACCATTAACGCTATCATTACCAGCTGCAAAATACTGAACGAACAATTTTACCAATAGGTCCTCTACCAACGACGTCGATTCTCAGGCATCATCGTCTCCTTTATCTCAAGATATACTTGTCTCCTTTATCTCAAGATATACTTCGTTTTTATGCCATTTCAAATTTAAAATCAGAATCTAAAAATTCGTTGTAAACGAAGATTGAAGATGCATACTTCGATCATTCCCGATCCCAAGAGCAACCGCGCACTACTAATACGCCATATCTATCACGCAATGTAGCGATCACGCAATAATGACGCGACCATCCCAGATTAGGATCTTGACACTGATCGCTGATAAGCAACACTCAAGCAAGGAAAAGACGCCGAAAACAAGCATTTTTATTGATTTATTTTTACCTTTACAACACTACAGCGTCCTATCATATTTCATAAGGTATTTATCTTTATTTCCTTCACATGATTTTTAGACTCCCCCCCTACATATAATTTTTTTCCAATTCATGACGTTTCATTCCAATATACATCGTCAAGCCTCACGCCATTGTTCTACTTTTTTACATTCTCATTTTTAAGTTTCAAATTTTGAGTCCATTTGTTTGATTTATATTACTATTCTCCTCTGCATCCTCTCCGTTTCTTGCCCCAATTAGTTTCAATAATTTTTCCAAATTTCTTCAACTAGGACTCGGAACGAGGATGTCGGGCATTGACCTGGTACCTGGTTAGAAACATCCTTGCTCCGTTGAGGTTTGCCCCTGTGGAGCACCGACGGTCAAGACTACTTAAAGTTGTAATCAACTCTCCCTTTGGTTTTCATGCTGTTATTATTCGATAAACGTCATAAATTATGCATCAGACTCTTTGTTTTGTTTATAACAATTTAATGACATAGGTATACTCCTCTATCCCCCGTCTTCACGTTGCATGCTCCTTAACCACGTGATATCGCATACCCCTATCACTGTCCATCCAATGGTTGCTAATCACGTGCTGTGTGGGATGCCCCCTATCTGCTGTCTTCTCATTGGCTCTTAACCGACCATTGTCTATCCTTTTGTGAATACCATTTTATTAATCAAACGTTGTAAGCGAAATCATATCACTTGTGAGTATGTTCAGCGCGCGTCGGTCTTGGTAAACATAGTTTTCTTTCCTGTCTTGGCGATTATGGATCTAAGTGATCAATAATGCTGTGCATCGCTTTGGAGGAAAGGACCACGTTTGATGTAAGTGACTTATTCTTGTCGCTATTGGAAACCGCTTGGACCGAACTATAAGTTATGTGGCTGTTTCATTTGAAGAGATTAGTTTATAGTCGGATCAAGCGCGAAAAGCACTTTGGTTGCCTTCGATGTTTTTCCTAAAGGATACAGTCAAAACAACATTTCAGCCTCTAAACATGTGTTCTTATTCAAACGATGCTTTGAACGAAAGGGTTGTTATTGATGGAATTGATTTTGTTGTTATTTGAAGCGATTAATTTAAGTTAGATCAAAAGCGAAAAGTTTTTCGTTAAAATATTTAGTGCCAACATGATTTCAGCTTTTAAACATGTCATCTCTGACTAATTAAATTAATTCTTCCACGGTGGCTTAAAATGTCCTTCGTTTCCTTAAGATTCTTTTGAATGATGCTTTTCTCAAGGGAACAGTCGAGATCAACGAGTTTAAATTTTATTGCAAACTGCCATTAGCAATTCATTTTGTGGGTTCACGCACCAAAATATATGGATTGGTGTTTGACAAACATGTGATCGATCTGGACACCTTCAAGTCCTATCCTTATGGATACACACCATCTGGGTTCAATGATGTGGACATGGAAAATGCTGAAACCTTATTGGAATTGTAAATAGTTTTCCTCAGCCACACACGTCAGCGCACACACCACGTTGGACATTGCTCTTTTTTTTCGCCCTCATATCTCTCAACTCACTCACTAATGATTCATGTTTATTGTGAAAAAATGTTTATGGGCGTCCTCCCACTAAGAGAGTGGACACAGGTCCCTCTTGTCAAGAATTAGGATTTTTTGAAAATACAATTGTTTCTCATTTGATTTACATGTGTATAGATTGATTCTTAATTGATACATCGAAGGAATCTAAAGGAAGATTTGTTAGATCTGTCTCATGCCTTCGCGTCCGGTTTGCAATTTTCCACCCAAAACAAACTCCTATGGGAACCTGCAGCCTAGTTTCCAGGTTTCACTGCTAGTATCCATTTTGAATTCTTAATTCGACTACTGATTATCTCTTAGGTCCTAAAAAAATACCTATTTCACAAAGTTAGTCACGTGGATTTTCAAGTTGCGTGACATTTTTGAGAAACCCTGGCGTGATTTGTGTCGCCATGGAAATCTGTGAGACCGATCCCGGTTCTCAGTTGAGGCTGGTGGACTGTTTTCCAACATGGCCGACTTTTGTGGGCGCCGCCATCTTGAATTCTTAATCCGATTCCTGATGGGCTCGTGGGTCCTCAAAATCAACTACGTCACAGATTTAGTCACGTGGATAATATCTGGCTCTCTGATTGGTCGAGGGCCATTTTAATGAGATACTAATAATATGTACTGCGATCTGATTGGTTAGGGACCAAATAAGCCATCTTTACTACTCTTTTATATATTTTCCACCAGACTTTTATAGAACTGTATATTATCAGTTTTTTCACAATTGTCTTAATTAGGTTCCAGTCCTTCTCTTAAGGCGGGGGTTAACATGAATAGGAGTGAAATTTGAAGTATTATTAAAAGGGAATTGTTGGGATTAAAATGGATTGGAAAGATTACCAGACAGTTGACCACCCCAAATGAGAGCCCCAGGTTGGTAGGGGACTGTTTGGTATCCGTCTACTAATTCTTCACAACAAATTTCAATTTCCAAAATCTATCAAATCTTCAATACTTCGTATTTTCCTCAATCTAACTTATTCTTTGAGAAAATATATATCTTTTCCAAAATGTGCAAAAACCACCCAAAAATTCACACAAAACCGCTAAACGGTGGTTATGGGAATAAGCAGAGAGATTTAGCGTTGCTTAAAACGTGACCGAGATATTGGTAGAAAGGCCGTGTTAAGCGATGTCAAAACAGCCTTCAGGTGTACCCCGCCTTAAATCGATGGTTATCAGAAAATTCAAGCTGTAAACAATTTCAAGTTCAAAGATATCAAGAAAAGCACGAGCTCTACACGCTTGCCGAAATTGCATACAAAAAAAAAATGTAAATTTACAACAGCAGAGGACCGAAACAAACTTGGCACCAAAACGAGGCTACACCTGGTGAGAGTAAAAGAAATGCTCTCACAATGGAGCAAATGAGGCTTTTTGCCTCAAATATAAAGGAATTAAAACAAGAGCGCATTGGAGCTCCCTCGTGCGGGTGGACTGGTGAGGGAAGGACTCTCCAGAGACTCTGCGCCCCATAACTCAGCCCCATGAGGGGGGTTGGGTGAAGCAGAGACGGGGGAGCATTTTGCTCAGATAATTTTTTCGATTTTTTCATTTTTAGATAAACATGCTAAAATACTTTTATAACTTATATCGATCTTAGTTGACTGTATCTGGCCCAGAAATTTGGATGTAGATGTCGAGAAAGCTCCGTAATAGCCAGTCATTAATCATTTAAATATCTTGTTGTATTATCCAACCGTCAGTTCTGAGGATGTATGTTGAGGCTTACGAAATGTTAAGTCATTAATCAAAGTTTTTTCAACAGGTGTTGTTTTGTCATCTTTGTAACTGCAGTTTGTATATTATTTCTGTTAAAGCTGAAATGGCCGAAGAATAAGAGTTTTGAGAAAGCTCCTTAATAGCCAGTCATTAATCATTCAAATATCTTGTTGTATTATCCAACCGTCAGTTCTGAGGATGTATGTTGAGCCTTACGAAATGTAAGTCGTTAATCAAAGTTTGTTGCAACATGCGTTTTGTCATCTTTGTAACTGCAGTTTGTATAATATTTCTGTTAAAGCTGAAATGTCCGAAGAATAAGAGATTTTAGATCTATTCCTACTCGCCATTTTAAACCGCTGATTTAATTTTTTTGGTATTCTCCTCTACAAAGTTTACTTTTGAAACCGGTTTAAGATCCCCAAGAGAGACAAACCCCCACCCATACCCACCCACCACCCCTTATAAATAAACTCACGGAAACGGGTTTTAAATTCCACAGCAACCAACATTTAAGGTCGTTCCGCTGAAATAGAACCTACACTGAGAATTTTCTCAAACTTTGCCAATTGATTGTTTATATTATAGGAACTTAAATTTGGAAATAAAAATGAGGGGTCCCCATGTTCGTTTAGGAGCAACAGCACCTCGTTTATACCATATAAATCCTTATAATAGCACCACGATGGAAGTCGAGAAGAAGAATTCGGCTCGGAGAAAATATCTACAAGTCGTGGTTACAAGGCAAACTAAAATGAAGTAACGTATAGTTCAACAAATAACAGCGAGTTTGCAATGAATTTACTGTCATGAGAAAATCGTAGACGGTAAGCTAACATTAGCTTGGTTCTTCTCTTCGTTTATACCATATAAATCCTTATAATAGCACCACGATGGAAGTCGAGAAGAAGAATTCGGCTCGGAGAAAATATCTACAAGTCGTGGTTACAAGGCAAACTAAAATGAAGTAACGTATAGTTCAACAAATAACAGCGAGTTTGCAATGAATTTACTGTCATGAGAAAATCGTAGACGGTAAGCTAACATTAGCTTGGTTCTCTTCTTTTTTGCTTTACTATTATTTAAGTGTATGTAAAACTTTTATAACATGTTGTTTCTGTCTGTTGGGCATCAATCAGATATTGTTGAATCGCGGAATAGGAAGTGAAGCGATTTCACGCGCGTGATAACAAAACTACAAGTAGATGAATCGGGAAATTAAAACAGCCATGGATCTCTGCTGGAAATGTACCAAGTAGAAAACTGAACATGGTAATATCCTAAAACAAGTTAAAGTTTGGAAGCAAAGACTCGCTTGAAATCAATTAATTCGTATATTTTAGACAGGATCTTCGACCTTTACTGCGAAGTCTCCCAGTTCCTTTCACCTTTAGCAGCCATTTCTCTTGCATCTCGGAAACTGGTAAATCTCCCATTCACGATGTCACTTCGTGGCAATTGTAAGCTCTTCCAGCTGTTAAACAATAAATAGATAAGCTAAGTTCGTGAGTTTTAGCTTAGATATCGAAACAGTGATGAAAATAACCTGAAAGAGCAGAAAACAACTTAGACTTCTTGTTTATTGAATTGAGGAAACATACTTTGACTTTTTTGTCACTACTATTTAGTTCAAACTCATCATTATTTTCCGACGATGTATTGAATGTGTTAACAGCTTGTCACTGGTATTTTGACCAAAAAGAAGAACAAGTCCAACCACTCATGTTATGTTTATTCATATTAGAACTCATATTTTCTGTTGATTTTTAATGGATTCGATCATGCATTCTACATATATTGTATGTCAATATTATTATAAGGTACTACTGATGGTTCTTATAGTGACCTATATGTAAAATAACTGATCACTGCTGTAGAGTCAAATACCTGTGTGGCTTCATATACTGTGGTTATAGTTCATGTATCCCATTGTATGATTTAAAAAAGGCAATTTTACTGTTTATAATTACAGGGCTTACAAAGTCAGAAGGTACTGAACTAGAAGCAGTTGACTGGAATTACCACCTTCACCTTTCTGTTGCTATCAAGAAAGCAGGTGAACAGCTTTTCAGTAGAGAGTACAACCAACAAACAAAACAATGGGATATGAAAATTGTCAAAGCTGACAAGGGGTATGAGTTTATCCCTCTCCTCATTGCCGAAATGTTTCATGCCAGGATGCCAGGATGTTGATCTATTTGCAAAGCATGTATCACTCAACGAAAGTGATCCACGTTTGTAGGCACCAACTATTGCTGCCAAGCCACCATCTCCCACTCGCAGCAGAGCAAATTAATTGCTGCAGCAGATTTGGTTTGCCATCAGAGAGCTCAGAGGAGGTGAAAGCTGAAGAAGAATCTTCTCCCATGGAGCATTGATCAGGGCAAAGAGTTGCTAAAGAACTGTGGTTCAGAACCTTGGTCTTTTTATTAAAGGCATGCAGTCATATTTTATAGCTTTATAGCTCTATTTGTACAATGTTGTAAATTGGATTTAATGGTGGTGGTGTAAGCACTGCCAGTTTTAGTGAGAGCAAGGATCCTTACTGCTATTACATGTAAAATGGAGTAAGTCTCTATTGTTTTGGCTTGTACTGTCTTTACCACAAATATGAAAATTTACAAAAGATATTTAGTATCATGAAAAAAGAATCCCTGCTCTCGTCTAAAATACCATTCCTTCACACTTCAAGACTTCCCTTTGTGAATATCCAAGGACTCCGACTGTTTATTCTAAATATCTTGTCAACTGACACAAGATTTCTGTGTACATCATTATTTACAGAGGATCACTTCAAATATGCAGCTTTAATCTCATTCAGAAAAGCAGAATCCATCTGTGTCTCTTTCAATCACAATAATACAAGACAAGACATTCGTTCTCGATAACCCATGAAAACACCGGTAAGTGAGGGATATTGTATTCTTATTTGTAAAACCACACAAGAAGGACATACCCTTCCATTTCCCTTGCGCAAGTGTTCATGTTAAGCCAACATAAACTGTCTGTATGAAGCCTTGCGAAAAGATCTCATACTATTGTCTTCTTTATAATTACGAATTTCTCCTGCATAAATAACTCGAACAGAGAGCTTAGCAAATCGAGTGGATGTAATCCATACTCCCGACTCCTCTTCTAAGCAATCGAAGGTTCAGATTCTTAAATATAAAACAAAACGAAGAAAGATAAACAAAAACTCCTCTGTATAACTCCCTGCTTCATTATACTTAGCGAGTACGGTCACGGTGTGACCAGTAGAATAGTACTTAAAGTGCCTATGAAACGAAATTTTTTTTCACAGAAATATAGAGATTTGGGTGCCGAAAATCAGAAAATACAGGAAAAATTTGCTAGAAAAGTGTTAAAAAGAAATCGTAGGGCCTTGAAAATCCCAAAATTGCCCTAAATGAAGGAGACATGTTTTGGGAATCTGGGTACGAGTTATTCTGAGTTGTGACGTCACAGGGTTTGCACGAAGACCAAGAAGGTCTTCGTGCTCTTTGTTTACAAGGTATTTTGAACCTTCAAAAATATGGCAGAAAACTATTCCAACTCCGCTAGTTCATCGTCTGAAGATCAGCAACAAAACGAAGAATCAGGAATCGATGAACTCGAGGTAAGGATACGTTCTGCTCTCTCATATCAAGATGAACCAGTTGCACCCTCGTTGCTCACACGAAGACAAAATGGACTCACACGATGGAGACGACGAAACGGCATTTCTCCGGCAACTTTGGAGGCCAGATTTGAGATCGTGTTTCTGTTGATACTTGGTAAGTTTATAAGGTTAATTTTAGAGTAAGATTTCCTTTTTTTAATAAGTAAAAGTCAAACGTTGGTCTGTTTCACTCTACATGTAGGTATTCATTTGGTTTAAGCTCATTATGTGAAACAGAAACCCTTGTTGGTGACGAGAGTATCGCTGCTGCAAGGAGTTAGGTCCGGCGCAAAGGATAATGGTGTTTGATGCCAGTATTGAGCGTATAAGATGTATAAGGGAGCACGAAGACTACACAGCGCTTACGAACAAGACTGTGTTGTCACTGGTTGGCCCGCTGCTAAGATGCAGAAATGGAAGATCTTACCGGCGTTCCGCTAATCAGTCGGAGAACGAGTAAGCTTACAGTCTTGTGTATTATCTGTATAAGTTGGGAAAGACACAAAGAGATTCATTTGTTTTGTTGTAAGTGTTTGTTGCTGTGTGTGACTGTTCAGCGCAGCTGTTACTCTATTCCAGCAAGATAGGATTGAACTGTAACAGAGAATGTCCATATTATTATTATTATTATTATTATTATTATTATTGTTGTTGTTGTTGTTATTGTTGTTGTTATCATCATCATCATCATCATCGTCATCATTATTATTATTATTATTATTATTATTATTATTATTATTATTATTATTATTATTATTATTATTATTATGTTTATTTGCTTGCCAAAAATAATTTAAAGCCTGTAAAATTAAATTTGACCAGCTACAATTGCTCTGGCCCAATTCTCTCATGGGAAAAAAGGGGATTAATCAATAATCAATTCATTCAGCTACAAATGCCAATTTTTACTAATTTCAGATATTTTAGAGCAGTGGCTTATCGATGGTTCGTGAAATGGATTTGTGGACCCATGGGATTGGAAAATAGCCGGTCTCTTTCTGTGTGTCTAACACCGAATAAGAAGCGAGCTACCATCTGGATGATCATAGGGCTACACTCCGGCTGAAGAAAGGCCATGAGCCCTACCATGGTTTAATAAATGTTTTCTTTTTATACATAAACTTGTGGTTTTCCTTGGTTGTTGTGTTTAATACATACATGTTAACATATTATAGACAGTGAAAAAAGTACAATACCCTCCTTTATTGCACTTATTGTGAAAAAAAATACTTTGAAATCAACAACACGGCAAGGTTGAAAAATTTTAACATGGCACCAAGCCTTTGGGACTACTTAATCAAAAGAAATTGTCGATTTATTCCATTACCCCAACATAGTTACTTTTATTTTAGTCTCCAAAGCCTCACAGCCATATTAAAATGTTGATACATCCAAATTGGCCTATTTTATAGTCATATAAAAATAAACTTCAATGTATGTTCTGTCTCAAATGTTCAAGTAAGACATTATAGCTAGATGTCTTATTTTTGTTGGTTTTTTTTTTTTCTTCTTTGACTATTACTTAGGCTTACAGAGAGACACTACCAGTTCATACTTTATTTGTTCATTGCTGAGTTTTGATTTTCTTGGAGAACAGCAGCCAGTTAGGTTAGATGCCAAACATTGATTCTGCGGATGTCCTCTTCTAGGCTGACCACATTTTGTGCAAGTGTGAGCTTTCTTCCTGGGTGGCTCACTACTTGCTTGGCACTCACGGCTTTCAAGAGCAATCTGTGCTTCAGCTGTGAAAGAAATGATACTCAGGGGTTTCAATAAAGTTTGAAATAGGCAGCCAGTTTGAGAAGAGTAGGCGACGGTATTGACAAGGGGCCGCAAGGCCCCTTTCGCTAGGGGGTCTGGGAGCATGCCCCCCTCAGAAAAATTTGAAATCTAAAAGCTCTGAAACACTTTTTCCAGCGTTCTGGGCATCAAAATGTGTATAAATATAAGTACGATTTCTTAGCACTAACAACGGTTTTTTTGTCTATTTTTACAATCATACTGATATGTTTGATAAGCTGAAAATGGGCTTTTGGATACATTTCCTGGAATTTGAAGGCCACAGTCAACGAAAACAATTAAGTTGAACAAAATCGTCCTAAAGAGCACGAAAATGGCAAGATACTATAATTGAAATGTAGCAATTAAAATCACTTAGTACACATTCGTTAATTTTTTTTCTACAACTGATCATGAGTTTAACAGACTTCTTCTTTTAACAAAAAAGCTTGTTATGTCGCACTCTCGTCCAGACATTTTCCCGCGGCTGGTGGACCGTGCAACTATATCCCAAAATAGATGTGACGCGTTGCAACCGACTCAAATTACGAGGTGACCAACTTGACGAGTCGAGCCATGACAGCGATACCAAATCATGCCGAATGCACAATGAGGTGTGACCTTGATCTCGAAATCGAG
>JAHPZR010006357.1:57500-67500 GCA_019787425.1 Platygyra sinensis
ATTGACAGCTGTCAAAACAAGGTCTCTGCTGACCAGTATCACGTGACCATATCGCGGGCTCAAGTGTACAGCTCATCGAGGTCACATGTTTTTTTGAAGTTGACCGCTCAACAAGTGCTGGTTTTTGAATGGATCGTGGGCTCATGTCAGGTTAACTTGTTGAAAACAGGGCAGGATTCTTCGGAAGCTGGTAAACACTAGCCCAGGATTAAACTTTATTCGAATGGTAACTTTTTCTTCTGTACAAATGTTTTTTTGCTTCTTTGTTTTGAGTATATGGTGATTATAAAACTCAAAACAGAACTCAAACAGTAAATAGAAAACCTCACCGCAAAGTTACAAAACTCAAGTCAACATTCTACCTTTTCTTCGGTTAGCTCTATCGGGCACTGAACAACCCGGCGAAGAAGCTACGCTTTTAGGCTGGCCTAAATCTATATATTATTGTGTGTGGCCAGCGTAGTTAAATAAAGTTGTATCTATCTATTTTGTATCTAAAGCCTTCTTTTTAAAAAAATTGATAGCATAGATCATTCGTGAGTATATGGATATGAAATCAGATAATAGCTTCCGCAGGTTCGGTGGCCTATAGCTCACTTTGGAAAAGAGTGATAGCTTGGGGACGAAGTCGCGCCGTAAGCGCTTATGGGATTATTTGGGGGGACGCAGGTCAAAACAAAAATTTTGAAACCGCTTTGAGCGTTTAGAGTCTCAACCAATAGGTTTGGGTTAAAGCTCTGGCTCTGAAACTGGTTGAATTTCTTAGCAAAGATATTTTACTGTCGCCTCCCAGAGACTGTAAACGGCAAATCGTATTGTTAAACCATATGGGCAAAGATGGTGGCATGGGTCACTTGCAACTGACAATGGTCTCATCTATAAAAGTACAAATACTTCTACTGGTTTCACGTTACAGAAAGTAGAATGCATGTGTTTGTTTTTCAGGTGTCCCTGTGCTCAGGCTGTAATGTTTTCCATTTTTATGCTTCCATCGTTAATCAGTGGAATCGTTGGAGGCATCACATACGTTGCTTGGAGTACTCTCATGTTGCGTGTAAGGATTGATGATCCTCCGGATGCTGTGGCTGGTAAGTGACACCAAATATTCAGCAATTATATTCTCACAACCAGAATCCTCAAGAAAAGGTAGTCCTTACAGACAAATCGGTTTCCAGTTATAAAATGTAACATTGTTTTAGCGGTTAATAGTTCATGTGGGCTATAATTTTTAATTCTTGTATTGTATTTCTCCGCAGTTCATCTCGGTGGTGATATCTGGGGAGTGCTGGCGGCCGGGCTCCAATATTCAGCAAGGATACTGGAATCTTTTATGCTGCTGGCGAACCCTCATTCCGTTTGTTTGGGTGGAACCTGTTGGGGCTGCTTGCTATCAATGCCTGGTCCGTTTTACTCTCTTTTACATTTTTCTTCACTTTGCTCCTCTGTAAAATGCTCCGCGTAAGTGAAGAAATGGAGTTAAAAGGTGAGTAGCCTGTTAGCTAGGCTTGTCTTCCACAGCCATCATGAGTTCAGTTTCCCGTCCTCGGTCGCCTTTTCTTTTTATTTAATTTCTTGCTGAAGCCTTTTTGCATCACTAAAGCGCAAAACTTCACGTTAGATGTTTCGTGATACGCCTCGATTTTATAACATTGAAAATAAAAAAGCCCCAAATTTCACTTGAAATTCCTCTTTTTCTTAGGTCTTGACATTCCCAAACACGGTGAGCCCGCGTACCCACTGGAGAGTTATGGAGACGGGTGGGGATCCGGCAAATTCCCGACAGCAGAGACAATGGAGTTGCCGTTCACCCTACAGCTAAAGACTACTTCCTCTCATGAAGATCCTAGTCCTACCCAAGTACAGAACGGCCACCCTAGCATGCCTGGCTCTCAAGAGCTACCAATAAAGTAAAAATATGAGAAGTAGAAGATCGAACGATTATTTTGCCGCTATAGAGTTTTAAAGGCTCTCTTTTGATAATTTCGTCAAATGCATAACGTTTTGAATACAGAGGTTTTGCTCTTCGGTTTTTTTCAAGCTTTTTTTCGCTCTTAACCAAGCAGGGAATTATTGCACAAACAGTAGCAAATTGTGGTTGTATCAGGCTAAATAAATAAATTTGTTATACATTGAACTCTGCAATTATTTTCCGATCGGCCGAAGGCGTGCACTGAATTTTCGAAATCAGCGCCCGTGATATCATAACTGCGGAGTATACAATAATCATGTCAAGGACACTGAAGGTCACAGGTAATCATGTCATGTTCGCGCGCTTTGTAATTCTTCCCGTCAGGGACTCAAAAAACGGTTTTTGTGATATCCATGCCGAATAATCATGGTCTCGGTAAGGCTTGACTCTTACCTCGACCAAAAAAACCTCATCCAATAATTGTTTAAAATCACAATCTTAATAAAACTACAAGGCTCTAAATGTTCTTTTCGACAATTTTTATTAACTTGCTTGAAAGTATTGCTTGGAGTAAACAAAATTTTCATAGTAGAATTCTGCTTGAACGGTAATGCAATGCTGCAGTTTGATTGGCTGAGTGAGCATACGCTGTGAACCATTAGCTTGCAGTGGCTTGTTGTCTACGAAATATCGACGGTGTTTTTTTCGATTTTTCAAAGTTTTGGAGGAATATTTTGATGGAACTGGATATAATTAAATTCCTGACATAACTAAAAGAGGGGCATTTACGGTGTTTCAACTTTAGAAAATATTGGAATCGTTGAAAAAATGATCAGCGCGCTCACACAACTACAATTTCAAATGGAGCGATATTTCTCTTCTAAGGCTCGAAGTTTAATACTACGTAAAGAATAAATGCTATACCGAGTAATTGCATTGTGACTAAACTTGATAGACAACAAATGCAAGGAATCGATGTTATGTGCTTGTAATATTTCGATATAAATCTATATCATCTTCGGACTAAGCAGAGTTCTGTTCGTTTTGCCGATGAACGAAGAATTACAACTAGGGCAGATGAATTCATAAACAATATTTGATTGGCTTAATTGCGGCGTTTTGTCCTTAGTGCTTGTGAAGAAACACGAATAAAAGAGAAGACCACAAAATTGTGTTTCTTCACAAGCACTAAGGACGAAACGCCGCAATTAAGCCAATCAAATATTGTTTATGAATTTATCTGCCCTGGTTGTAATTCTTCGTACATCGGCAAAACGAACAGAACTCTGCTTGTCCGTGAAAAGAATTCGTGGCTCGCAAAAGGTGAGAGAATCACCTTCATCGAGTCAGCACTCTACGGTGAGGCGAAAAAGAGTGAACCGCGAAAGTGTCGAAAGTAGTCGTATGTGTCTTTTCGTTGAGGGCGATCAACATCACAACAAAATCGCACACTGAGTTTAGACCTATTGCTTCCAAGAATGACAGGACTGCACAGCGCTTTCCACAATTTTTGAAAGTTGGAACCGTTTATAAATGCGGGCTTAAGGTTGGTTTTAAAATATGTCTAAGAGATATGACGGTGTGTAAATGGTTTTGTTACCTGGCGAATGTTGTTAGCATAATTATTGTTTCGCTTTGGCATCAATGAAACGCCAATAATTGATTTTCACTTTTCTTTGCTGGCCCCAATCTTTAAACGGGAAGCAGAGTGTTCCTTTTGCAAGCAGGTATAATTAATTGGTTTAATTGGTTTTGGTGAAATTAGAGTTTTAAAAACCAGGTATCATCAAGGTATCAATTTCAAAATAAATGTGTTATTGTATAAAACTATATACAATTAAAAATTCTCAACTTTGATATATGTTCAACTGAAGACAGATTTAGATAGTTCTGTTTGTGTTAACCGCCTGACAAGTAATCAGTGAGAGCCTCACAATCGACCTCCAAAATTAAATGAAGGGACCTATTTACCAAATTAAGGGTAGAAAGATATATCTGTTTCTTCTAGCCTCACAAAACATTTGGAGCAGTTTGAGTTTTTACAAAATAAATGGCTTGATTTGATCATTCCATGGGTACTATAAGAAATAGTAACTTAGGAAACATAAGCAATAATAGTCTTATGGATAAAATTTACAGTGGATTAGAAAATATACAGAGTTACAAAATAGGCGCTAAGCAATAAAATTTTCACTTTTTGAGAAAAAGTGGTCAACCTACAATTTCTCCTTACTGTAGTAGTAGTAGTAGTACAAATCAAGTAGACACGTCAAGTTAAGAAGATCCTCAACCAGGGGATACCGTTTTGAGGTCAAATTTTACAATTATATTGTCAATATACAATGTCCACAATGACAGTATGTAAACTGGAATAAAACACAGTAGGAGGCATCCTTTCTCTCATAACTTGTAGTTTTGCTGTGTACAGAGGAAGCAGCACTTTGATTTGGTCACCACCAATGTGTGGTCGTGTTAAACGTGTGTAGAAAACGTTCTGCCTATTGGGAATCACTACAATGACTTCTGGATCCACCACTCCAAGGAAAGTTGATGTATTTTGTTTGGTCAGTTACTGATGCATTTAGTGCAACTGCAGGCACCTTTACAAATATTGCAACTAGTATACTTAAATAGGAATATGCAGGCCAAACTGTTCATGTAAATACAATGTATGCAAATGTTTGCTGATTTAACAATGATTATAATTAGTTTGTGATCAGTGATAAGCATGCGAGTAGCTCTGCTTATCAAGTTTCCACATTAGTACATACTAAAATTGTTGCAGAGTAATTTTACGAGTTTGAAAGCCACCCATACCGGATTTGAATTGGTGATCACACAAACAATACCAGCATTCTTAATATTTTGTAACCTAGTCAGAAAATTCCACCCTCAGTTAGAGAATGTGGAGCAAGACTAAATAAAGAAGCTAAATTACATTTCTTGTACACAAAAAGCCATCTACAGAAAGACAAGTTGACTATTTCAGAAAAGGTTCAAAATTTTGTCATATTTTTTGTCCCCAAAACATAATTGGTGAGAAAAATTCGTTCACTTACAAATCCCTTTATTAAACTGTAGTAAATGGAAATAACTCAAGACAGATATCAAATACTTGCATTCTACAACGAAATGTGCTTCATCAAAAACGACAGCTCTCAGATTGCTTATCACATCCTCACAATCTAAGAACTTCCTTTTAAAATTTTAAGATTTTAAATTTTTCCAACAGTTGCCTCCGGGTGGCGATAAATTAATTGGTCAGTCTGATCTCGCTTTGTGACTGCGCTGACCTGGACACTAGTTTTTTCTCACTTTGAAAAAAGTTTACCTCAACCTTAAATCAAAGTTCATCTAGAAATCCGTTTCATTTTTCGCATTGTTCTGCTTGATTTTCAATTGTTTACTGAAAAACTTGTTTTTGAGTGTCCTTTTGCTCATCCTATGATATTATTTCATCGTATCAGGTTAAAAACAGTATTTATCGCGTCTCTGTCATATGCAAATTAGCTATGGAATGGTATGTAATGCGCATGTGCGCCAGCTGACTGTGTCCCTTTGAAGGCGGAGCAACAAAAATAAACGATTTAGTCCATTCGTGTCAGGAGTCAAAAACAAAAGGCAATAACTGTAAATCAATGACTTGCCATACAGATAAAAAATTAGCGTCTTTCTTTAAAACGACAGTGTTCCTTATAAGTCCATGGGCCAGGACAACAAAATTTCCAATTTCTTACCACTCTTGGGGACAAAGGCTATCATACATTTTTAAAAGCCTTGTTCACTCACTCATGTCCAGCTGGTGAGGGTATCTGTGGATGACTCTGGAGACTCCGGCGCCAGATTGCAGCCTGGCAGTTAGCTCTTTCTCGGTGCTTGCGCAGAGTGCCGACGCATGGTGAAAACTGGTTAGAGCCAAGCCCTCCTTTCTTGGCGCAGACGAGACGGTACCGCAAGTCATTGACATCTTTCCGCGTTCCCGGATTTGAGCTGTACGTGAAAACAGCTCATCTGGCACATCCCAATCTGTGGCCACTGTAGTCGAAGTCCACACATCCAAGAAATTTCGCACTTTTACTAGCGATTAGCTGAAAACAAACACATGTACAAAGCTAAATATACAGAGCATGAACCAAAACGAAATACAAATAAAACAGGCAAAAAGACGGAAAAATAACGACACTTACAAGATTTGTGTGGCGATTACGACGACTAAAACGTAACGACAACGGCACCTAGAAAACTAACGGCAGAAGAAGCTAAATCAAACAATAGAAACAACGCATTAAAAATACTAACACGAAACTATGAAATGTTACGTAACCGAAAATAACTGACGGAATAAATCTGAATAATAAATATACACGGACTAATTGAAAAACAGAAAAACAATGAACATGAAACGCGAAAACAAAACGAGGTTGAGGCGCCGTGACTACACCCACCAGTTAGAAAAGCTCTGTGAATCTCGCGTGTCGCTTAGTCAACTTTATGCAGTCATTTTGCCTTTTTCCGGAAAAGGCACTTACAGTGTCACAACCGGTGAAGGCATGAAGTCCAGGTAGACATCTGCACACCTCTGAGCCATGGCGCTGGGCAACATGCTTGATGTCAATATACCTAGTTCTGGCCTGTGTTCCGCACTTAATATACACTAAGGAGGGAACGAAACTCTTGAATACAGTGGCGAGCACGAACACATCGGTATCGTCACATGAAATCACCAGTGTAGAAAATCCATTTCTTCCTGCATGATACACATGTAGCAACAGCTTTTGGTGCCTCCAGGGGTTTGTGTGTCCTTGTTTACTATCTCTTCACATGCTTGGTCGAATGCAATCTTACCGAAGGGATTGTCCTCTCCTAACTGAACAGCAAAGCCACCAGATTTCAAATGTGTGAATCCGTCTCGATGTTCATCTTCCAGGTGAGACATTTCCGACAGATACGCAGAGAGGTACCTCGCGTAATTTATGTTGTCGTAGGCAAAGCACCACAGTGTGAGGTTTCTGATGGATGAAAGATGAAGATCCCAGTCACCCTTTCTTAAGGCTCTTTTCATTGCCAGCACAATAACGACCAAGTGAAGATTGGAGACCCAGAACTCTGACAGCTTTCCATTCTCGCTGCGAAGGAATGACACGTATCTTTCAAAAAGCTTGGCAACCTCAGCAAAAGAATTTTCGCAAAGTTTCTACTGAAAGTCAGATTTGCAAACGTTGTCACGCAAGATCTGAAGACTAGAAAACATTTCATCTACTCAAGACGTCTTCTCATCGTGCTTCTCTGGTACCCACTTTTGGAATCCAGACTAAACCTGTCTCATCAGGGCCTAGTACACAGGCTTGTCCAGCCGCACAGCACGATTGTATTTCCTTCCTTCCATCACTCCCGACACTGACCCCTCTGCAATCATTTGGGACTCTACACACAGGTCTCTCAAACCAGCAACCTGGAATCTCTTTGCGATTATTCAAACCAAAGTGCAGATGGTATGAAACACTTCCTTTCCGACAATGATATCTCTAAGATGCTCGCTGTGCTTCCATTTGATTTCCATCGCCTTTGATTAAATTGCTTGATCAAAAACGACGACTATAGCGTTAAGCCTGGGACTGTCCTTGATCATTAAGGACTGAGATAGCACTTTAAACACGGTAGACATGTTAGACGCGGGCGCGTCTATCGTTTGGAGGTACCCTAGCTATGTTGTCCTGGGAGACTTGCTCTTCATCTCGCACTTTGATATTAAAACCATTCCATCGAGGAATGGTCTGATTCTCTGTGGCATGAAGACGCACCAGAATCCACAAAAGATTCCTCTCATGAGCATTTGCCTCGATATCTGAGGAGGTCACCTCCACAAATGCAAGGGCGGTTCCAGGATTTTGAAATGGGGGTGAATTTTTGTAATGATGTCAGAGAAATCAAATATTGTTTCAATATTTGAGGGATAAGAAAAAGAAAGAAAGAAGGAGGCTCAGAAAAAGGGGGTGAAAATTCACCCATTTCACCTCCCCTGGATCCGCGCCTGAAATGCTCTCCATGGAGGTCCGCAGCATTGTCCTGTATTGTAGATGGGAAGTTCTTTGTCTAATACAACTCATTACTTCGTTTCTTCGACTTCGACAGGATGGGAGTCACATCTACACGAGGGAGATCAGGGTCAAAATGTCGAGCCTGTATAGCGATTCCGTTAACACGATGCCATGTTGCTTCACCTGACAGAGTTTCCTCCAAGAGATCGACACTGTCCCACGCTTAAGTTGTACTAATGTACGGCTTAATGTTCCCTGGAAGTGGAATTGAGTTTTCTGGCGTTGAAGCCAAATTATGAAGACAGAGTTCAGTATTGATTTCTTCAATCTGCGAGTAGGACATGCCATCATGCCACATCGATTAATGATTTGAATGAGTTGTACGTTATTCGGCAATGACTTGACGGCATGCGGCAGAAGTATGTGCTTGGGGGTCTTGACTGGTCCACAGGTCAGTCCGAAAACCAGGCCCTGTCCAAAGGAGTTAACAAGGCGCTGCACCTTTTCGGAACAAAGTTTGGGGGGCTCCATGTTTCCAGTCAGCAACTTAGAAAGGAATTTCGTTATATTATCGGGGATCTCGACAGCATCTTCAGTAAGGTCTGCTGGCTTTGGAGGCCACGACATGGAATCCTTGGTTTAAAGAATGGACTCTGAGTTCTAGGGAAACTTGGTGAATGGCTTCCCCTCTTGAGGGGTCACTCCTTATCGTTTGGTGTTCTAACAGTTGTGCAACCTCCTTAGCCAGTTGAATTCGTGATAATTTCTTAGGGAAACAAACAAACGGTTGTTACCAAGAAGATCTTCAAACTGCAATAGAGACTTAAATTTTGTCTTGAGCTTTCTTGGGAGGTGAGTTTTGGCCGATTCTAACGCCTAACTCTTCCACAAAAAAAACTAGCTGTTGCGTTATTTCAGTAAACTTGACAAGACGAGGGTTACCTAGTATATTTGATCTGGTATAATCAAACAGTTTTCGATGGACCTCGGACTTAATGTTGTACTCCTTGTCATCCGCTGAGCCAGTGCCAGAGACACGTTCACCCGTTGGGCGAGTGTGATTTCGGTAACAGGACGTATGATAGCACGCCTCGGCTGCAACAAGCTCTCGAGATGCTATAGCGAGAATGTTGGTGTCATGTTTTGCTGTTGCAGCGTCCCTGATCGTTGATCACTGCGTAGATCGGAACATGCACAGAATTAGCTTTTCTCTTGTTTGTTATCCCTTTCCATACTTGCTTTCCTTATTGCAAAAAATATTCAAATACGGTCATACGTAATGCCCTTTGCTGGAGGTCCTCGACTTGATCTCTTTTCTTGGGGCATGGAGAATTCACGATTGCCTGTTGTGCCCTTAGCTTTAAAAATTCTATGAAAATCTTTCTTCATTGTAAAAATACTTCGGCACTTTCTGTGATAACAAATGCCTGGAACTTCCCCGTCCTTCAATTTTTCCACAAGATCTAATACAGGTTTTTAGTATATACACACTCAGTGATCTTGGTGTTTTAAGCAATCTGATTGGTTCGCTATCTCTGGCTAATGAACATTATTCACCTCCTAGCGAGTGAATAATGCGTAAGCCAAACAAAAATAAAGCATACTTTTGAATAAAGCATACTTTTGATTCACACTGATTTGAACGGTGTTTAAGGACCGTTATTCTAGACTGTCACGAGTTTTTTTCGAAGATTAACTATAGATTTTCCATGTTCAAAGATTCTGTAAATAGTTTCGCGAATTCGCGCATGCTTTGTACAGCTTGCACGTTTTCCACGCATGAATTGAGAGGTCAAATTAAATCCATTTTTAATGGTTTCCTTCTGAAAATGTTGTTGAGATCACTTCTTGTGTATATACTAAAACAATTATTCTTCTCAATCTCGGTGAATAGTGGCAGAATATTTACCTCGCCGCTTCGCGGCTCGGTAAATATTCTGCCACTATTCACCTCGATTTCAAAGAATAATTGTTAAGTATTGCCTTATCCCATGACTGTATATCATGTAAGGCAGTGAGCTCTCTAGAGTTATTGGTGCAGTGAATAATACAG
>JAHPZR010006357.1:72500-77996 GCA_019787425.1 Platygyra sinensis
AAGTTTGACAATACGACGTTGGTTTTCCATGCGAAATTTCAATCGCTCTCTCCTGAATTATAACTACTGCCGTGTCGTGCATGACTAACTTTCCACGTGGCAAGATAAGAATACTTTTTGTCAAGATACAAAACCTAGAAACGGCATGCAGTTAACACTTAATTCGCACTATATCCCCGCCAAAATTCGACTTTGGCTTTCGCTGTTCCTCTCACATTCTATGTTTGTTGTCCACGGTTACAACATTAGAGTTTCACAATTCGACATGAAAGTTTGTCAAACGATGTTGGTTTTCCATGCATGCGACATTCCAATTACGCATTTTCAATTTCACGCCTGCTATCCGACATGCTCTGTCGTAATTTTATGCTCGGTTCTGATGTTATCCTTGGCCGATTCTGATAAGTTTCGTAGACGAGACAGAACCGCCTCAGCACTGGATACATTAGACTCGGTTGGTATCCGTTTAGGCGTCACTTAGTGTTTTAGTCCGTAGTCTCTGTTTTATCTAAGGGATGGGAAGACATATTCTTGACCCAGTTGTCGTCAGTTTTCGGTGGTTTTTCATTTTCAAAGTTCAAGATCGAGAAGCTGCATCAAACCGCAAACACACTCTTTATTTATTATTACAATCAATTTGTTAAAGCGGCATTAACAGAGAAGCGCAAAAGAAAACTTTCTAATTTTTGAATAGGAAATCGCATTGAGCAAAGCACAAAGACCATTTTCTTGCGATGAATTGGTTTCTTGTAATTACATCCTTGCCTGAACGAAAAAACGGTGAACAATCCAATACATGTACCCTGATTTAGTTTACTGCACGCTCATGTTTAGTTTATTCATAGTTAGTAACTATCGTTTATTGCACGCGTCGCGTAGGCGCTGTTAAAAAACAAATTTAAAACAAAACGAATTTAATGTGTATACAGCATAATTGATCTCTTTTAGCTACTCATGATCGCTTGCTGTCAAAAAAAAGGAAAAGAGAAATACACTTGTGCAGAGAATGCTACAATGACACAAGCTGGATTCTAACTAAAACCAAGCGGCGAAATAAAAGTGAAATCGTTCAAACGGTAACAGGTGCGAAAATCAAACTTAAAGTTTCTTTTATATTCCTTGTGTCGCGCTGGCAGTCGAATTTTGGGGGGATATAACGCCATAGTTTTCCTTTATGCCATCAGATAACTAACTTTTCGAACCTGCCTATCCTGTTGAATTGATTGCTAACTGCATGGCGTGTCTAGCTTTTGTATCTTGACAAAGTATGCTTATCGGCAGGGTGAGATTAGTGCCACATAGAAAGTTAATCATGCACAACACGGAAGTAGCTTTAATTTAGGAGAGAGTAATAATTAACAAACGAAAAAAGCCTCGACTGTGCTCTGTTCTGTTGTAAAGCACGGTGACGTAAGAAGCGGTAGAGCACGAAAGAACTGTAGGGGAAAACACGAGACGCAGTGTAAGTGCTTTACAACAGAACAGATGTTACCAAACAGATTTAACTTCGGGGGAATGAGAGAAGGAATCAGCGAAACATGCAGAATACACAGGCAAACTTTTAATGCTGGGGCAGAGCTGTTAGCGTACTCTGTGCTACATCCAACTTCAACTCGTTTTCACAAACTAAAACTCGCGATTATATACCTACGCATTAGCATTAACATTTACAGTGATTGGTTGATACAGTGTTTCTGCAATAAGACAAAGGACAAAGAAACAGCGCTGCTTGCGGTAAACGGCGTTTTGGGCTTGGCCAGAAGATAGTGAGAATTATCTCGACCACGTATAATCATAGGGATCGCGGTTTCCGCAGTCTCTAAATCACTTGCGCACGTACTAACTCTGGGAAAGCTTACATTGCTAATCACTAACCCTAATCAACAAATATTCTTACGAATTACTAAAACCGATCAACAAATATTCTTAGCGATATTTCTGGTTGTACAACCTTGACAAGTTAACCCCGCGTGTCAGATGCCGCCCCAGGGTTCCCTTGGTTATTTGGGTCATTTGTTTTTTTATGTTAAAAGATTCAACCGATCCCCAGGACCGCGTTGTGGGTTACCGAAAAGGAAATAACTTTTCTTGCCAAAAGATAGCGCAAATCATGCAAGCAAACCCTTTGATAACAACATCTATTTTCTCATGGGAACTTTTGCCAGAAACACGTGCGAAGATTAACGCGACAAGGTTGTTTGTTCGGCTTTCTGTAACGCTTGTTTGCGTTACCCATATGAAGCTAGAGTTTCATAAAATATTCTTTAACACAGAGCACAGTCGAGGCTTCTTTATTTGTTTTATGATAAAGAATCCAATAATTTCCCCACTCATTTACTGAATTTTCAAAGCAAACTTTATTTTCTAAAGGAGTAAAAGCGGCATGAGCCGTGTACTGTTCTCTGATAACGCACGCTAAAATCAACCAATCACACTCCTTGTTATATTTGTTCAAATTATTTGATTGGCTAACGAGACGACAGCTGTCAATCACAAACTGGACTTCAGCTAAGCTTTTACTTTCGAGTAGCTTTCGATAGAAGAACAATGTCTCTAACATTCGCTTTTTTGATTGTTTAACGTGTTTAAGGTTATTCCTCACAATTGCACTGCGCATCCTTTCTGCGCTTAATTTATGGCGTCATTTATGGCGCCCGCGTGCACGCGCATATTGAAAACCTGGCGGATTTCCCTTGATATGGAGGGCTGTCAGTTGGAAAATGGCTATAGCTCACCAACGAGCTCGGGCACCCAAACTTTTTTTTCAGTCATTGTAGTCAACTTATCATTGCTTGAGGAAAGACTGATCTGATTCCTATTGCTGAAAATTGAATAAATAACGAAAATAGCAGGTAAACTGTGGTCTTTTCGGTTTTGCCCTGTGGTAACCATGTCAAGAAATTTGGTTGAAATTTTATTCAAGAATTCAGCTTTCTGTCTAAATCAAACTTAAAAAGTTTATTTGTGTCCGATACAATGCATTGACTCCAGTTTAATGCGTGTTCTCATGAGTCTCGGTCACAAAAATTTATAATTATTACTGGGAATGCGTTCTTGTAATAAGCATTAAATAATGCCAAAATGGGTCATTTTCAATGCCCCAGTGCTCCTTAATGAGTATGGGCACCCCCCTTTTTTATTTCAAAATTGAAGTTTTGATATGATAAATATTCAGTGGGCAAAGTTTGAACGAAAATCTATTGTCAGTTTTATTTCAGGGAAATTACCTTAAGTAGGACGTAAAAGGCAGGTAAAGGTTGCTAGTCCAGAGGAATCTGGCTGCATTGTGGCTCATGAAAACATGTACTTTTCCAGTGAAAATTACTAAAGGAGGAACTCAAAGCTTGCGGATGAAATTGCGAAATGCTGAGCTGTATTTGAAAGAAGCTACAGTTATTTACGGCTTTCACCCGCTTGCTGCAAGATTGTCCGAGCTAGTGTGAAATTAATGTTGGCAAGACTAGGCTACTCCCAATTTTTTAACTCCGAATACAGGAGCAAGGTTTCAACTGATTACTCGTCGGGTGAGTGATGATACGAAATTGTTGAGGTTCACTTCGCTGAGCGGATGACTGCATGGAGCGCTCGCTACTAAGCAAGCGAGCGTTTTTACACTGCATGCATGTAATGTTTGAGCATTTTTACAAAAATAAAGCTTCTTATCATAAACAGAGACAACTCAATGGTATTCTCTGTCGTTGTTTTACTTCTTAAGTATAATTTCTGCCTTCGTAACATATTATAATGCCTTTCATCGAAGAATTCACTAGGTCGAGAATTTCTTTATTTTCCTATGTGTTTTGTCAGAATGTAGCAAAACTTGTTATTTTCGTACAGTTTTTACTCTACTGTTTTCAAAAATGGTCTCCTCGAGTCATATTTACTGCTGACAAATAACTCGTTTGCATTGTCTTTCGTCAAAATTTTTAAACAAAAATTTGAAAGTCAGCTTAATATCATCAACTTGTACTCTTTTCTCTGATAAAGTACGCTGTTTCAGCCAATCTGAGCGCGAGTTATATGGAAACTATATTATAATTGGTGTTATTATACATTGAACTCACTACCTCTTTTTTGATGGGCCAAAAGCGTACTGTAGTCATATAGCTGCAAATTCAGTATACAATAATCATATCACGGACACTTAAGGTCACTGGTACACATGTAATGTTTGACCTACCGCGGTCCATAATTTCTAAGGGTAGCCATGTCATGTTCGCGAGCTTTGTGTTGCTTGCCGTCAGCGAAGAAGCAAAAACATGACTTCCATATTTTTCGTTCATTGTATAATAAAACAATAATTAGGTTCGGTTTTTGTGATATCCAGAATAACGAAGGTCTAGGTAAGGCTTATTTTGTGATAGACTACGCTTGAATTTCTAAGCCGAGAGAGCTGTCATGTTGGTTAAAAAAGTGACTTATTTCTGTGAATTTGGCTATCTGAACCGTTTATGTGTTAGAAAAAGTATTATTTTCATGGTCTTGAGTTCCTGGAGAGAGAAATTTACGCTTTTGTAGCAATCCTCAGTGACAGATGTTTCGGTTGGTTTCCGGCCGCCTTGTTGGACCGGAGCCCATGCGGATGGGCTCTAGCATGGCGTCTCTATACGAATCTCTATAAATTTGGGTAAAAATTTCTCCGCATATCTTGCTTAAGAAGTATTACTGTGACCTGAAACTTGCCGAGGGGCTTTACACATTTACCTTCTTTCTTTTCCCAGATTCTGTATGGTTTTATTTCGATCCGCAGTGCGAGCGGCAGTCAAAACCGAGCTGTCCTACTGAAATGGCACGATAAAAATTTTGTTCTTCATGTAACTAAAAAAATAAAGACAATGCTAAATCTGCTTTTGCTTTTTCTAATAGCTAACATGAGAATTCTGGTTTCAACTTGACGAAAAGCAGCTTATTTTGCTCAGAATAACACAACTATTATCCTACCTAGCGACACTCAACGAACAACAAGCGAAATGCTGGAGGTCGGTGACCCATTTTTGAAGCCAATTTAGAAGCCTAGAGACATAAAATGCTTCACATGTTTCACTTTTTGCAATATGATATGCTTTTTGGAAGTGGGAATCCCTTTCCGTGAGTATTTTTTGTCATCTCCAGTGGAAAAAATTGCTCAATTTTAATACCTCTGCATGCTGATAACAGACATTGACGTAAAAACAGTAACGATCCACTGTAAACCAAGGCTGCATGTCTCTGTCAACCTATAAGCAGGAGTAATTGCCGCCATATTGTGCGACTCCACCCGGCGTCGCCGTCGTTGTTGCGCCGCCATGATGCGTGCGCACCCACGAGGAATACCGCTAGCCATGCTTATCATCACGGGTTTCTTTTTGTTTTCTATATGAGTATGGGGCTCCGCTTGGGGCGCCGGAGTTTCGCTAATACAGCTCTATTTTCGAAAGCTCTTCTGTTCACATTAATTTACTGATTCACAGTGATTGACGTGGCCACTAATTGAAAATGAGCATATAATTCGATACA
>JAHPZR010006360.1:0-10000 GCA_019787425.1 Platygyra sinensis
CCGAGGACAACGCAATTGTCTAGCTATCTTTAGTGTGCCTATTGGTCTCAGAAATTGCTCAAACGTCAGCGTTCAAATCCAAATGAAAATAGGAAAAATTAACTGCTGTCGTTTGCATTCTCCAAATACGCAGAGCTCAGTTGCATGTATTTCATGTTGTTGTTGTGCAGAGAACGGCAAAGAGCTGTAAAAAGATTTATAACGCACGTGCACAGCCATTGGTGGCATTCTTGCTGCCGGTGCAGTCGTCGTTTGCTGAAGCTCTCCAGTAAGTTCAAGACTTTGAAGTTCGAGTTTAAAGTTGTACAGAAGTTTTGAGTGGGAATACAAATAGATCGTTTCTTTTATGTCAACTGTCAAGTGCCTGGCATTTCCTTGCTGTTACGACCGAACTATTAAGCACTGATCTGAAAGGTCACTTTATTTATCCACTTCAGTAGATAGTCAATGTTGCGGTTTCTCACCGAATGGCCGAATGTTCATGCGCTTTTTTAATAGTATCAGCATCTTTGGTAACCAACTCTTCCAGTTTAAACAAGGGAACTCATGACCACCGTAAGGTTGTTTGGAACTCGGATCTTAATTAGCAGAGATTTGTTACGATTTTATTTCAATCACCGCTTTCTCCTTAATTTTAGCTTCGATTGAGAAGATATATCAAGCTTCCAAGGCAGTGTTTAACGACATTTGCAAACACCTCAACGTTCGTCGAAAATACTCCGCTGCGCGTCGTATTTTCAACTCTCTTCTCGATGTTTAGAAATGCGGTCAAACACGATCGTACGCGTTTGATATATTACATAATAAAGTGTTTGGAATTTCAGTCTTACATAGTTGAACGCGATATTCCCTCAGATGCTCTCATAACTTAACTGAGCACCAAATCAGCTTTTTGATATCACTGTTATTATCACCAGTAGAGGGAAGCTTGTCCAGTAGAACCTTGCGACTAAGGAAACGGAAGCGAGCCGCTGAAACAGCCAGTGAGGGTGCTGGACATGCCAGCACAAGTTGCTCTGTGCTCAAAGATCTCGGTGCGCCTGTAAGGAAATCAAAGCGCTGTTTGCAAAACAGTGGAGCTGAAACACCTCCTTCTACCTCCAAGGCTACCATTGCACCAGCCCTCCTGACTAAAGGACCTGAAGCCGCAGCCACCGAAACGGCTGTCAACGATGTAAGTGTGTTCGCTGAATTTACATCCACCTCCAGCCATTATTGATCACACTGAATCACCCTTGTTTATGCTGTCAGCTCTGATGTTAATAAAAATTAATGAAAGTGCTAATTACGTGAGAGTCAGATCTTTACGGAAAATCTCAAACCGATCGCTCGATCAATACGAGGTTTGAGATTTTCCCGCAAAGACGAAGGTTCCAGGTTAATCAGATAAGTTGTTTATGATCAGGCATTTTGTTCCTGCAGGCATTACGGGAGAATGATATAGAATTGGTCAATCAAAGCGCGCGTTATTTCGGCCACAAACACAATCCGTATCATAATAATTATTATCACTGTTGTCTTCACCGACATTTTAATCAAGTTTTTATTTTCTTTGTTTGCAATTATTATTAGACGATCAAAGCTGAGGGTATCCCAGCTCCAAACTCTGGTGCAGAGAGTCCAGACACCATGGGGTATGTCGATTACTACCTGGGCACAGCTTATGAGCTCTTGTGTGGTGCCATGAAGCGAGACCCAGCTGGTTCTCTTCCCGTGGAAAGCGTAACCCAGCAGTCTCAGGTAAGAAGAGCAGTTATGGTTGGTTGTGGTCGAGGGTACTTCTGAAAAGAACTTTTGTTGCTGACTGGCGTTTCGTCGACCTGAGCACCTGGATCTGCGTGAGTTAACTGCAGGAGTAGACGAAGATGACGCAACTGTCATTGATGCAAGTGAGCTCACTGCATCCTCATGCAACGTCGCTGCAGCTTCAGAACTTGCAACGGCAGAGGAAACGTATTCTGAGCACGATGGGACTGTGCCTATGAAAAAGCGTTCCTACCTGGATCTGCGTGAGTTAACTGCAGGAGTAGACGAAGATGACACACCTGTCATTTATGCAAGTAAGATTACTGCATCCTCATGCAACCTCACTGTAGCTTCGGAACTTGCAACGGCAGAGGGAAATTTATCTGGGATAAACATCACTCTACCTCTGGAGAAGTGCTCCGCTCTGGATGCACACGAATCAAGTGAAGTCGTGCGTACAGAGGAATCAACGAACGTTTATGAAAGTGATATCAAGGCATCTAGCCACAATGTCATTACAGGCCGAGACCTTTTTATTGCCGCGGACGAGAACTTTGAGGGTAATATCTCTGTGTCTGTGGATAAGGTTTCCT
Organism: Platygyra sinensis; assembly: GCA_019787425.1. Classification (NCBI taxonomy): domain Eukaryota; kingdom Metazoa; phylum Cnidaria; class Anthozoa; order Scleractinia; family Merulinidae; genus Platygyra; species Platygyra sinensis. Next base: position 2,340 of record JAHPZR010006360.1, read on the forward strand.
TAGTGGATGAAGCTGACCATGCTGAAGCCATTGCAGCGGACGGAACAACCAGCAACGATGACATTGAGATCGCTGCATCCGTAAATGACGTCAGTTTAGATCCACAAGGCTTCTTTGGAGATGACGGGTCTGCTGAAGGTGTCACTCTGTCTTTGGAAAAGCTTTCTTCACTGGATGTGCTCACGTCTGCTGAAACTACTGCGACTGACGGAACACCTGTCACTGATGAGAGTGAAGTCACTTCGTCCATACACGGTGTCATTGCACCCTCGGAAGTTTTAATGAAAGGGGAAAAGCCCTCCGACGCTTATGACACTCTGCCCGTGGAAAAGCTTTCTTTACTCGAAGTACATGGGCCGGTAGAGGTTGTGGCTACAGGTGAAACTGCGAACCTTGATGACGTTGAGATCACTGCCTGCGCATATGATGGCAGTGTCATCACTGTAGAGAAAGGTCTGTCTGAGGGTATCACCCTTCTTGTGGAGGACATTGCCTCGCCAGAAGTACACCGGCCAACTAAGGCCGGCACCACAGACGAAACAACTAACTTGGACGACAACAAGATTGCCGAATCCACAATTGATGGCGCTCTGGCAGTGCAAGAGCACTTTCAGAATAAAACATCCCTGCTTGCGGAAAGGGTCTCCTCACTGGATGTACACGAGCCAGTCAACGCTGTGGCTACAAAAGAAACAACTACCTCTGATAACAGTAAGATCAATCAATGCCTACAATTATGACGTTAATGCAACTTGTAAGCACTTAGTGATACCTTTGGTGCAATTAGGTGTTTGCCGGTTTCATTGCGATAATGTATGGTTTCTTTCTTATTCTCTTGCCTTTACAGCCGAGTTTTAGAGAGCTTAAGCATTGACGATAGCGACTCCGAGGACAACGCAATTGTCTAGCTATTTTTAGTGTGCCTATTGGTCTCAGAAATTGCTCAAACTTCAGCGTTCAAATTCAAATGAAAATAGGAAAAATTAACTGCTGTCGTTTGCAGTCTCCAAATACGCAGAGCTCAGTTGCATGTATTTCATGTTGTTGTTGTGCAGAGAACGGCAAAGAGCTGTAAAAAGATTTATAACGCACATGCACAGCCATTGGTGGCATTCTTGCTGCTGGTGCAGTCGTCGTTTGCTGAAGCTCTCCAGTAAGTTTAAGACTTTGAAGTTCGAGTTTAAAGTTGTACAGAAGTTTTGAGTGGGAATTCAAATAGATCGTTTCTTTTATGTCAACTGTCAAGTGCCTGGCATTTCCTTGCTGTTACGACCGAACTATTAAGCACTGATCTGAAAGGTCACTTTATTTATCCACTTCAGTAGATAGTCAATGTTGCGGTTTCTCGCCGAATGGCCAAATGTTCATGCGCTTTTTTAATAGTATCAGCATCTTTGGTAACCAACTCTTCCAGCTTAAACAAGGGAACTCATGACCACCGTGAGGTTGTTTGGAACTCGGATCTTAATTAGCAGAGATTTGTTACGATTTTATTTCAATCACCGCTTTCTCCTTAATTTTAGCTTCGATTGAGCAGATATATCAAGCTTCCAAGGCAGTGTTTAACGACATTTGCAAACACCTCAACGTTCGTCGAAAATACTCCGCTGCGCGTCGTATTTTCAACTCTCTTCTCGATGTTTAGAAATGCGGTCAAATACGATCGTACGCGTTTGATAAATTACATAATAAAGTGTTTGGAATTTCAGTCCTACATAGTTGAACGCGATATTCCCTCAGATGCTCTCATAACTTAACTGAGCACCAAATCAGCTTTTTGATATCACTGTTATTATCACCAGTAGAGGGAAGCTTGTCCAGTAGAACCTTGCGACTAAGGAAACGGAAGCGAGCCGCTGAAACAGCCAGTGAGGGTGCTGGACATGCCAGCACAAGTTGCTCTGTACTCAAAGATCTCGGTGCGCCTGTAAGGAAATCAAAGCGCTGTTTGCAAAACAGTGGAGCTGAAACACCTCCTTCTACCTCCAAGGCTACCATTGCACCAGCCCTCCTGACTAAAGGACCTGAAGCCGCAGCCACCGAAACGGCTGTTAACGATGTAAGTGTGTTCGCTGAATTTACATCCACCTCCAGCCATTATTGATCACACTGAATCACCCTTGTTTATGCTGTCAGCTCTGATGTTAATAAAAATTAATGAAAGTGCTACTGAATTACGTGAGAGTCAGATTTTTACGGAAAATCTCAAACCGATCGCTCGATCAATACGAGGTTTGAGATTTTCCCGCAAAGACCGAAGGTTTCAGGTTAATCGGATAAGTTGTTTATGATTAGGCATTTTGTTCCTGCAGGCATTACGGGAGAATGATATAGAATTGGCCAATCGAAGCGCGCGTTATCTCGGCCACAAACACAATCCATATCATAATTATTATTATCCCTGTTGTCTTCACCGACATTTTATCAAGTTACTTGTTTTTTGTTTGCAATTATTATTAGACGATCAACATCAAAGCTGAGGGTATCCCAGCTCCAAACTCTGGTGCAGAGAGTCCAGACACCCTGGGGTATGTCGATTACTACCTGAGCACAGCTTCTGAGCTCTTGTGCGGTGTCATGAAGCGAGACCCAGCTGGTTCTCTTCCCGTGGAAAGCGTAACCCAGCAGTCTCAGGTAAGAAGAGCAGTTATGGTTGGTTTTAGTCAAGGGTACTTCTGAAAAGAACTGTTGCTGCTGACCGTGCTGACGTTTCGTCGACCTGAGCTGAAGTCCTCATCACGTGAATAGTGTTTGTCAGTCGATTGTGTTATTAGCCTGGTCCGTTAAAAGTGAATGGTCAGTTTAGCCTTGATGGTATATATGGCTTAAAGACTCATGTAAAGTTTGTCAGCAGTCATTGGTTGGTTTTTTGCAAATTGCAATCCGTCTATTTTTGTCGGTCTGTTTGAGTCCCGTCTATTGTCAGTGAAATGAAGTCTGTCTGTTTAAGGTCCGTTTGTCGGTTTTGTTTATGTCGTAAGTAAGTCGTTTGTAAGGTGCGTGAGATTGCTTTCTTGTGCAAAAAGGAGGATAGTGGTCATCCCTCTCTCAAGGGTGAACTTGCAGGGTCAAGGAAATTTTTCACTTACCCTTACATTTTCATTTCCTTGTAAAGCAGGAGGCTACCGCGCTGGGGCCCTCCCAAAATAACAGAGCTCGTCGACGACGAGTACGACGAGTCTGGAATGGAGAAGCATTTGTTCCCGAGGTACGTGAAAGATAATGATTATTACTGTGAAATGGTTATTTTACACTGTTGAATGCATGTGTACTTATTGAACAAATACTCATATTTCACAGCGACTACCAAAATCATAGTGGAAAATATAGAGTCAACAACGGGCAACTTCAATTAAGTGACAACAATTTTGGTCATGCAAAAATTGTGTTGTTTTTTAAAATCTTTTTTAATGATGGGAAATAACGATTTGGCATGCATTAATTGAATTTTTCCTTTCTATTTTCTGTAGATAATATTTTTGAAGTTTTAAATCCATTCTGCTAGTTTTTAACATCTTACTTGACTAAGCTTTGTTTATGTCATAGGAACAGAAACGGGATGATGCTGAACCCCATCTCCGTCGGCGACGACCACGGAGAAAGTGAGACGGAACTTTAAGTGCCGTCTCTTTTTTTCTTTTTTCTCAACCTGATTTGTAAAAAGCAACACGTGTATACTTGGTGAGCGGGTGAAAAATAATTTAAAACAAAGTTTAAAAAAGCACAAACAAAGGAACAAAATTTAAAAAAGCAAAACCTTTCTTTCCCCAGAAGAAGGGTTTTGGGCTTTCGGGTTAAGGGTTTGGTGGAATATTTGGGGATATCCCACCGAACCCCCCTCCCCCCTTTCCCAAACCACCACTGCCTGGGCAATCTCCCATCCCCTCACTCTACATGCTTCCCCGCCAAAACCCGAAACAAACAAATACCAATAATAAAAAACAACAAAAAATAAAAGAATAAAAAATACATCACAAAAATATAAAACTTTCAAAAACCCAAAAATGAAAATCAAAACCAAAAATAAAGTTAACAAGAAGGAACACATCAACAACTACCAGTTTTTAACTTGTTAACAATTAAGAAAAACCCCGTCGAAAAATCCCGAAGACAAACCTTAACAATATTTCTCTTTTGCCTTCTGGTGCTTTGGCGGTACGAAGAACTAAATGCATGAAAAATTGATAAAATCAAGCTCACCAAGTATCTTCAATGATGTTGCACTGGATTTGAAATGTAAAGCTGGCACAGATGAAATAAACTACATGCGAATTTTCAAAAGTTGTCAAATCACTTGTTTAATAGCCATGTAACTCATTCTTAGTTTATGTCTCACATCTGAGTCGCCCAGTCAAATCAGGATTTCTAAAGGTCAGGAAATGGTCAGGGGAAAAAATTTCAAGATCAGGGAATAGTCAGGGAAAGTTGATATTTTGAAGACAAGTCAGACAAAGTGACATATCGAAAATGAGAATTTTTAAATATGTTTGGGTGCCGGAAGTGGGCAATAAAAAATCTCACATGGCATTAACTGCACTGGTGTAGGATAATTAACAATTATCCTGCGAAATCGCGCGAAATATCGTCTGATACTTAGCCGACGAGGCCGTAGGCCGAGTCGGCTAAAATCAGACGATATTCCGCGAGATTGAGCAGGATAATTGTTTTATTATTCAACAAATTGATAACAAAATTGATTTCCAAGCTCGTAACATTTTAAAACCTTTCTGTCGACATTTTTTCACTTCAATTTTTCTTCCCACGTACGAAGCTACGTATACCGCCGGATATCTGTTACCTACGGATGACAGATATCGAGAGGATCATGACCATATTTGGATAGTGTTATAATTTGTTGAATAATAACACCTGATATATAGCAGGTATTAATATTAAAATATGTACAAGCTGTCAACTATACATGATGTTTAGTCTCACAAGGGCTTAGAACAAGATCACAGTCTTTGCAACTACTTTCACTACGTCCTGAGTCACTGCAAGCGCTATCATCTCCACAACTCTCCTCACTACTGTCATGGAGAACAGCAACATTTTTAAGGTTGTCACTTTCTTCAACAACCTTTTCATCCTCAGATTGTTTTGCCTGGAAAAAAATCAAATAGGGATTTTTGCCCCGTGAGATAGTTTTTTGGGGTTTTTGGCTTTTTTCATGTTTTGCAGAGGCCTTTGTTTGTACCTTTCTTACTTCCAGTACTGATAGAATGCCAGGAATGCACTCTCTTGCATCTTCATGGAAAAAGTCATTCTCTATTAGTACTTCAGGGGCTCCGTGATAATGTTTTCTGGGAGTCAGGGTCTTTGTATTTAATGCTGTTAGTTCTGCCTTTCTTATTTTAGATGGATTGGGAACTGAACACCTATCTTCAGCTACACTTCCAGTTATCAAGCTTGCTAATGCTTGACTATTTCTCAGCAGAATTTCTTGTTTTCTCTTCTTGGACTTACGCTTATTTTCTTCCTTTCTCCTCTTTTTACGTCTATCTTCTGCATTCTCAGATGCTGCAGGATAGTACGCTTTTTTAGTTGGTTGTGGACATACATGACATTGTTCAATGGCTTCTCTGTTTTTTTTTCTCAATATCCTTTAGTAACTGAAGCTGCTTCTCATAAAGAGAAAGCTCGTTGCTCTTGTGCGCTGGAATCTGGTGATCTTTGTTATAGAGCTTTAAAGATCTCTCTCTTAATTGTGACATTTTCTCTTTACTTGATGTCTTCCACAAATTTCCACAAATATTCCTGTGTTTTCTGCACATTTAACATTAGACACACAAGAGTTTGTCGGAGTTGTTGTGGCCCAGCCTAACTGACACAAAGATTGTAACGAGAGCTCTTTTAGAGAAGTAGATCAAGATGGCATGTCTGTTTAGCCTAACTGGTACCAAGACTGCCGAGTGCTTATCTGTAGAAATATAGCTCACCAGCCCTGTTGGGACTAGCAAATGACTTGGAAGTCCGAAGATTGCATTATCCTTGCTTGCTTTTCTAGGTCAAGTCATGTAAACTGTAAATTGTTCGCATTATACAGTGTTCGGGTTGGTTCTCGCCAAGCGTCCCCAAATAAACTTATTTGGTTCAGCGATGCTGTGTTGTTATTTGTTGTAGAGTGGAGACAAAATACGATATAATTCAGAGAATGAAAAATGGTAGAAACTACTTAAATTTGCAACGAATCATTACTTTTGTGTTCATTGATCGTACACTAATTGTTTGGAGCGGAGAAAATTGAAATTGCCTCAAATAGAGATTGGGAAATGGAAGGTTCTTTCATTTGCAAGGAAATATCACTTTTGGTTCCTCAAATCGCACACTAATTGCCTGGACTGAAGAAAAAAAAATTCTTTATTAGAGACTAGAAAATGAAACAAAGTACTCTTAATTATTCTTAAACGGTTTCTAGATCAGCCACCATTTGCCGATTCTATTGCGGACATATTGCAAACTTGATGGCATCATTTTTTTTTTAATTGCTGATATTTTTGATGTTAATGGTCTTCATACACGATACAATTTCATAAATTACTGAACCTATTGATGAAACTTTTGAATTTTCTTGGATCGCTTTAGTTTTTTGAAAAAAGTGTTTTCGAATGTTTAACATTGTTTACTGAAGATCGTCTCGTTATGTCTGCAAAACAGTCGGTTCTTAAATTAATACGTTATTATAACAGTAGATGACAAGAGAATATGGGCATTTGGTACAAGAAAAAACAGATTTTCCAAATCAATGGCAAGTTGCACGTAGTTTTTCGATTGTTTTTTTTTAGGGGGAGGGGGGGAGAGCCCAGACATTGTTTTTTTTTGGGTGGAGCCCTGACTGACTAATTCAACACTAACGCACGTCACGAACTGAGACAATCGATGATGAAATAATAATTACCTAAGCGTTAATTACCAGTTCAAAATTCCTTGTAGCAAGTGAGTCTGGAAAGAAAGGCTGGTTCACTAACTTAGAACAGGAACCATAATCGGAGACCGTAAGCTTGCGCCATTTCTATTAGCGGGGCTGTCTCAGAAGCCAGCTTAGAACTATCACCGTCACCCTGTAAATGAATTACTCTAACCACAACACCAACGAAACAGCTTGACGACTTGAAAAAAATCGATGGCGAGCTCCGTGAGCGGGCAAGATGAATCAAATGCTGCGCTGTGATTGGCTGCCCGAGTGGGAAACGCCGAGCTACCCGCCATGTCCCGCACAAAAAATTCCCTGAAAGCCATATAATAAATCCTTTACTGACTCGTTCTTTTTTTGAGAGAGAGAGTTTATGGGATTCTACTCTCTGTGATGAAGACGCCAGTAAAAAAAGAACTTGGCCAATATCCAGCCGATCTTGACCTCGCACTTGGTTTCATCAAGCGAGGGAGGCAGTGAAGACAATGGTGAAGTTAAACGTACCAGGCATTTCGACAAATAACTTTACAATACGCTGACAGATTATGCGAACTACTTTACTTTAGGGTTCCAGCCATTTCGAGTTTCCATTTCGACTTGTTTTTGTTTGGTAAACATCTGGGCAGAGAATGTTTGTAGATGCCTATGTTCTCTTGTCATTTATTGAGTGCTTGTTATAAAACCCTAATGCCTGACTCGGTGAATAATGAGTTTAAAAGTTCTGGATGAAGTCGGCATTTCCCGTTTT
>JAHPZR010006360.1:12500-19060 GCA_019787425.1 Platygyra sinensis
TTTTAAATCAAAATTGCTTTCTTTCGTTACACATAGAGAGCTTTGACTTGTTTTCTGATTTAGTTTTAGAAAGTTTTGCTATCGAACAGTCGTGGTAAACAAATGTGATGATTAACTGGGCTAATAGCCTCGTTACCTTCAAAATTTTAAACCAAAATTGTTTTTTTTGGATCAGTATACATAACAAAAATAGAGAACTTTCAATTATTTTCTGATTTGATTTTAAAAAGTATTTTTTTCATTTCGTTTTCAAACCAAAGTCCTTGCAAAAAAATATGCAATGATTAACTTGCCTTCTTGTTTATCTTCAAAATTTTAAATGAAGGTTTGCTTCGCCTCGGGGAACATTGAGGGTCTCGGGGAAACAAAACTCACTGTTTCCCTTGTGGCCAGTCATTAAGTGCTTAATATTCTATGGAAAAGTTATTACTTACAGCAACTATAGCGAAAAATTAAAAAAAAAACCCAGCGCATGCGTATTTTAAGCGCCCGTATTTTTTCTAAGTCTTTTGGTGGGAAAATTGAGCACGGTCAAACCAATGTCAACAAGAAAACAGCTATTGGAAAAAATGACAACACTAGCTTAGAAAATGTTTTGCTCTAACAATAAATTTTAGTCCTAAAAACTTGTAACCACGAGAAGGATTGGGCCAGAGAAACTGATTAACAAAATTTCGATTTCACAGAATTATCAGTGTACAACATGTACTTGCAAAAGCGATTTGAAAATAAATACCTCGAGAAAATTTGAATTCCTAGAAAATTCAAAATGGAAGGAAAAAAAAGATTGCTCTATCCTTGTACGAAAGGAAGATCCGTACAGCAGTAAAAAGAGACGAAAAATATGAAACCGAAAAGCTGAACTGGTGCAAAGTAAAAGCTACAATTTTGCATAAAACACTCAAGTTGTCAGAAACCTTGTTACAATAATATAGCTTCTACTTTGTACTAGTCCAGCTTCTAACTTCAACCCTTTGCGCCTCCGTCATACTACTGTAGGGATCAGTCATGCTTTCTATATTTCTCGTCAATTTTGCACCTCAGAGAATTGTAAATGGTAAGAGCGAAGATGCTTGACATACGGAACTGATTGACTCTTGAACAGAAAAGAATTTCTTAGCCTCGATTCCTAAACAGTTTTGAAGCAAAGTCCTGTCGAATCTGCCTCTAACTAAATCTTGGATGATCATCTTTCTTGGCAGTCAATCCTGACTTGCAGTAGCATGTGTAACATCGTAGCCATTCAGCAACCTGCAAAAATATGAAGCAAAACCAAAATTAAAAAGTGAAATTCCCCCAAAAAAGATAGTTACACAATAAGACAATCAACGTTTTCCAGGGGAAAATGAAAAGTTGCGGTCGACAGCAACTTCGTTCCCAGGGCCTTTTCCCCGGCTTGGGGGCGGGGCGGGAAAAGGCCCTGGCATCGGCTGGTCACGTGCCCACTTTACACCCTGAAATCCTGGGTGTACTGAAACAAGCGAGTTTGCGTAAACAAAAGTGCCAAAATTACGATGGCGGAGAAACTGTCTGTGCTTTTCGACTTGGACCTGCTTTTAAACGTTGAAACTTTGCGTCCTTTTGTTCAGTTAAAGCCACTTCAAGTGAAATGTTTTGAATATTTACTAAAAGGCAAAGACATTGTTGCCGTTCTACCGACTGGCTTTGAAAATCTCTGCCGTTTCAGCATCTACTGGATTTCTTAGCTCTGCCTCGGTGTAAGAATCTGTAAAACTCACCAGTGACGTAAAACAAAGAAAACAAAGAAGTCAACATAATAGCCGTAACCCTGACAATAGCTACAAAACAAAGAAAAAGTTCACGTCAGGTTCTTGCACCGAGGTAAACCCGATTTCTTGCCTCTCAAGGCGGACAATAATATTTTGTAAAATACACTAATTCTACGGTTCGTGAGATTTATACATTTGCCGTTTTCTGTTCGGTCACTCGACCATTTTGTCGCATCATTCGTGTTTATAAACGGCACTTAATGCTGTATTCTAAGGAGTAATTTTAAGGAGAGTTGAGTGCTATGGCAATTTTTTGAACTAGGCCGAACAAACAGTCATCAGACTTGCGGGTAAGTAGCTACATTTGAATCCTGTGGAGCCAGAACAATCAAAGGAAGAATAAACCTATACGTCAAGCACCAGCCGAAATGAAGGAAATGTGAAGAAGACTATTTTTCCCCAAAACTACGTGTACGTATTAAGGACAACAAGAACTCGCCACATAGTAAGTTTCATCGATTTTTATTTCCATTTTCTAGCAAATTTTCAGACCTAAACTTCTCCTCAAATGTTCTCTATAATTTACCGTGTTATGTCATGTGTCACGCACAGTGAGCCTGGGTTACCTATGGTTTACTTACCAAGAAGTTGAGAATCATAGTCAAAAATCCCACTCTGGGCTGGCACATGTCAGAATTCAACGATTGATAGGCATTGTGGGATATTTGTCCTTCGGTTCACCAAATGAGGGGGGCAACTGAAACGCTTGTACACTGTAACTGGCCAAAACCACAAACCCTGGATAAAGTTGTTTTGATAGACAAATACTCCAATTCTGTGTTAAACAAATAAGTTGAGCACGTTAACTAGGTTGGCAATCCTAGACATCCTACGTCAACTGAGTGAACATGATGCTAAATTTGAGTCATTTTGAAAGGTGAATCGATGGATTTAAAAAATACAGTCGAACCTTCGGTTGCGACCAACTCTCCTCAGCGACCAGTTGTCCAAAATACAAAAAGTTTTCAAGTCAAATCACTATATTTGGTAACCACTTGTAAGTGACCATCTCTGGTTTACAAGCGATCAGAACTGAGCCATAATACTCTGAATAAATGAGAAATTAAAAACTGCAAGGGACCGCATGCGCATAGGAGTAAACGCTATCTACGTAGGATCTACAAGAGATCTAATCCGCCAAAAAACAAAAGTGCAAAGACAAGCAATAAATTGCGAGGCTGATACTACGTGACAGACGTTTTGAGACACCAACATGACAAGAACCGATAAAGCAGGATCGCAACAGTGGACAGCTGTTTCGTCCTTCTTGGGACTTTGCGTTCACTATATCAAGTTCTGTACTTTGAGCCCACTTGCTCCCCGAAACATTTGAACGCATGACCAGTACCGTAGGTCTTTTCAGATCCGATACGCTGCGTTTTTAAAGCATGGTACTGGCCATGTGTTCAAATGTTTAGGCTGACCTTGTCCAGCCACATTTATTTTTTTTTTGCTCTTTAAGACTTTTTTGTCTCCTAGCGCCCCGAGCCACGTACTGTAGAAACGCGAGTTTCGGGAGGCAAGTGGGTTCAAAGTACAGAACTTGGTATTGTAAACGGGCCACTTTGCAATTCGAATTAACGTGCGTTGGCTCTTGGGCTGGCGTTACATATCTTCTCTACGCTTTGCTGGTGAGTCCCAAGAAGGACGAAACAGCTGTCTACTGTTGCGATCCTGCTTAATCGGTTCTTGTCATGTTTAGTGTCAACTTAGCGGTTTATTGTTTCCCTGAATAATACTTAAAAATGCTTAAAAATTTTTGTGGATTTTTGGGCGGATCATGGGGTAAGTCTCTGCAGTTACAATATACTCAGGTAGGAAAGTATCCATCCAAGTCAGGTGGTTCAGCAGGCCCGAGTGTATCTTCGGATTCACCAGCATGAAGCGAGTATATTTCTACTCCCCCTGGGAGGCACCGAGATTAGAGGCTGAAGTGTCTCTCTCTAGTTACCCGGCTCGAACCCGGATGGCTCGCTCAGGAGTCTAGCGCACTAGACATCAGGCCACCTTGCCTTCCACAATAATGTACTTTACAATATCTAATGAGGCAAAATTTGGACCCAATATGGTCTAAGGATATCGGAAGCAACAACCTATGCTTGAAAATTTGGGTGGTCGCTTACGGAACGCTTCACTGTAGTTGTTTTCTTGAGAAGTCGCCCCTGCGTGACACCAAGCAGCGAAAGCCAGAGTACGATTTAGTCAGCTCATAGTTAGCTTCCACACTGCCTCGGAGAAATCTCCAAATGTAGCTCAATTTCTACGGTTAGGCCTACCGTCCACACTAGAGAGGAAATTGAATACGCAAGCTTTGCCCTGTGCGTTTTACTATGAACGGAAAACTCCAAAATGACCCGTGAACGTTGCGTTTTAGATTTCTTCAGGTCAGTTTAGTGTCAACAGGAACCACGCTATCTACGAGTGACACTTTCCGATCAGTTGTCAAATTTCCCTGGTGTAGTATGGTCCTCCAGCGTCACTTGCGTTCATAGGCTAGGTAACGGATGAGCCCACTACTGCCAATACCGGTAGGTCATTCAGTCCGAGGCTATCTTGTGCCTCTGTTTCAAAACCAGTCTTCGACCGAAACTATTCATATGAAAATGTATTCCGCCTGCAGGTTCATTTTCATGCAAACCAAACTCATTTTCATATAAAAGGTTTTGAACGTAGACTCATTTTGAAACAGAGGCTCAAGGTAGCTCCGAAATTGCCTATTGCATAGTGTCTGACTGACGAATTGTTGGCATAACGTATTTTAAGAAAAACTCCCGTACAAATATGTTTTAAAGCCTGCACCAGTTTATTTCCCTGTGTTTGCCATACACATCAGTATATATTCTATCGCGTGTGACATTTTGAAATATTGTTTTTGTTTAACTTTAAGAATCGCCCAGGCTCAGTCTCCAGCCGTGGGTGTTTCGGTGCGCCCGTGATCCTCTCCATGTGGCCAGGATCGCACTGAGGAGCACCGAAACACACACGGCTGGAGACTGAGCCTAGCAATCACTAGAATATTATTATCTATTATGGTACTTTACATCTAAGACGCCGGGAGTAGATACATTACAAAGGAAAGTAGATGAGGTTAAAATTCGTTCACTCAAATTAAAAAAAAAGACCGCAGGCAATTATATTTATTGTTCTCAAAAACTGTCAAAGTGCCAGTTATGTTCATGTTCAGTTTGCGTGTTATTTCTTGCTAAGCTGCACTGTACGATGGTGGGAAAAATGAGTATTTACAAATTGTCATCTCTTATTTAATGTTAACACGACCACGCCCACAGAAAGAGATTCTGGAACCTTGTTGTAGTCACTTTCAACAATAACTCCCTTCACTGTCGTAAAGACGTTCCTTAGAGGTCTTACCTAGTTCTTGTAAAGTCAAGAATTGTTGGGGATAAGAAACGTTCTCAGTTGAACCCCGTCCCCGGGTGGGTTAGGATTCACAGTATTACCTTTACCACAAAACAGCTTCTTTAAGAAGGCTCGGAAATCCTTCATCTGTACCACGTATATGGTAAAATTTATGGCGCCCTTTGAATAAACCAGCCCAGCGCTAAGATACCTTGTTATAAAATCTGTTTTAAAATCAAGATAAGGTTTAGCCAACATAACATAGGCTATATAGTAAAGTAACGCTGAATATGGGATGATGAAAGCAAACGTCATAGCAATAAGAAGATATGTTCCACGGAGTTTAGTTGCTATCAAGTTGGCCCTGATGGCGTTGTTCCTCTGAATATCTATTCTTATCTTTTGTCTTGACCACAACGTCTTTGCAACGGAAATATTAATATAACTTAAAATAACACCCGGTATAAGATGCTGTACTGAGATACAAAATATAATTATTATTCTAAAAGTTAAATATCTATTATCAGATTTACAAATTACGGTATAATGTGTATGATTAAGATCGTATCTTATCCCAGTAATTGTTGCTGTTGGCGCAAAAGCCACCACAAAACCTGCAAGCCATGCGGTAAAAACAAGCTTGCGAACAGTAGAGACACTGAACGAGCGGGGAACGGCACGAGTTGCCAAGTACCTCTCCATGCTTATTACCATCAAGTTGTTGATTGTTATAGAAGGTAGTAGTGCGCCGAAAAATCGAACAATTCTACATGGCCAGCCATGTTGAAACACATCGACCATAATCTGAATACTTATCAAAGGAGGTGAAATGATGTTACTCAGTATGTCTGACAGAGCTAAGCTCTTAATGTAAAAGTTGAAATTTCGCAGAAATCGATTGTTCTGCATGTAAGAGACGGCATTTTTCTTAAACGATATAAAGTAATAAATTAGAAGGTTGCCTACAAATCCTACTGCCCCAACAGACGCAAAAACTGATACAAGAGCGAGTTTAGTGGTGAAGCCTGCTGGTGTGAACATGTAGACTCGACTCTTCATTTCTGTGGCGTTGAGGAGAGCAGATTGATTACTGACAGAGAGGTTGGACATCATCTGCAATGCTTCCATGTTGGCCGTCTAAAGAGATAAATCATACATGCTATAAACAACAATGACGACAAAAACAAACCATCGCCTCCACAACATCAATAACGGACGAACCATAACTTTTTGACGGAGGGGGGAAGGGTTGGGTTAAAAAAATTCCGCGCAGTAAAAACTGAGTTCTACCATCCAGGCCCTGGTTTTGATTTAAAAAGAATTCTTGCACAAGTTATTGCATTGTCCGCCAAAATAATTCATGCACAACCTTCTAAAGGTGATAAAATATTCATCCTCTAGAAAATTGTCCAG
>JAHPZR010006361.1:0-15000 GCA_019787425.1 Platygyra sinensis
CTTTCGTAACCACCATCAAGATCATTTATCAGAATCTTATCTTCAATAGCAAAACATTGCATGGGGTAATCCCAGGACAAAATGATACACTGTTTTCAAAGTAAGATAGGCTTAATGTTCTTGTTGGGAGGGTGATTTTGCGCCTGTCAAATAGATATGTTTACTAAATAATATTCCCTTTAAGGGTCAAGTGAAACAACTTTCTTGCTAAACTATATGTGTTACAACTGGTTTGTCAGGGTAGGAAAATATAATTAAAATTACGCTCATATTTTATGTGAATAATTGTACATCTGTAGATAGTAAACAGCGCTACAGAATTTTAAAGAAATCATATTTTTAAAATTAGCAATGCCTTTTGTTTTTGCTGTTTTGACTGGGAAAGGGAATGAGCTTTAGTCGCCTGAACATTGGTAGCCAGCAGGTCCTGGGACTGTAGAAAGATCAATAGAATCTTGAACACGGGGTAAGAGTGAGCGAGCAATGCTGGCCGATGCGCACTGAAAACACCCGAATACACTGTCCCAGGAAATGCAAGAAAACGCAAGGAAAACATTGGAATTCCCACAATTTTCAATCCATTAACTGAATGGTGAACGCCAAGAAACAAGCGTTTTCTTGAATTCACCCGCGTTTGCTGTCAGAGAAAATGCAAGAAAACATCTGAAAACGCAGGAATACACAATAATATCCATATTAACCGAACAGTGAACGCTGGAAAATATGCATTTTCTTGAATTCCCTTGAATTCACCTTTCTCTGATAATACAAGAAAACAGGAGAAAACTTCTGTGAACGCAAAAATGCACCATGATTTCCTTACGTTAACCGAGCAGTGAATTCTGGTAAACAGCGTGTTTTCCGAAATTTAACGGCATTTGCCATTCTGGAAAACAAGGGAAAATGCCGGTTTTCAATTGTAAAATGCGGGTGAACGTGAAGTTTTACACCAAGAAAACATCTGTGAACACAGGCAAACAAGACATTCGCCAAGTGTTAACAGACCGGTAAATTCCTGAAAACATGCGTTTTCCGGCGTTCACCGTAATGGGAAAATCCCAGATAATGGAACGAATACTCGAATTCACCGACAGCAAAACAATTGGAAAACCTTAGATTTTCCGATCAGTGAACACCAGTAAACGTAAGCAAATGCCACGTTTTCGCAAATTCACCGCGCGTTTTCTACACGGTAAACGCCACCTTTTTAGCCGTGAACGCGGCCACGGAACAGCGAGACAGGGCCTTGAGCAGGATCTTGTCCAACTATACCTCGGCCCCAGAAGCGGTCCCTGGCCAGGACACAGAGGCAGAGGTCCCGGAAACGCCCGCGGTCGCTAGCTCCACAGGCCGCCACTACACCACTGGAAAGGTTCATCTTCAACGGCCAGTCATCCAGTCAAGAAGAATGCCCCGCCCAAGATGCCAGAGACAGTCGCCACGGATGAAGGTGAGAGTTGCTTGGGCTGCTAACAAACAAACAAACACAAATACTCTATATCATCAAGGGTGAAGTACGTTACTACCCTGGGTAACTCGGTAGTTAACATACCCGCCATTCACAAAGGAGGAAAACAAGTCTTAAAGACTACCTCTATTATGCCCAGTGCTTTCATGTACTACCTATACCCCCATTTTTTTGCCGATTGATTGTACATGCACTCTTTCTCATTTCATTGTCAATAAGTTTAACTCTTTTTCTCGTGTCCCCAATTAGTAGTTCATGCTAAACACATTGACACTTCAATAAAGCTATTATGATTATTTTAAAATCTGTGACTATATTGTGAGAAGGTGAAGTATAACCTGATAAAGTAACTTGCCTGCCTTCTCTCTGTTCCTTCCAGATTCTGCCACCTCCGAGGAGGAGTCTGCAGCTACCACTGCCGCTACATGGAGAAGAACTCAGGACTTCCAGCTTGATAGCTGTCCGGTCCTCAGTATGAGAAGGGACGTCTTCCCGGAAGGGGAGGCCAAGAGGAAGCTACTGCAGTTTCTGGCCAAAATCAATGTGTCGATCCGCAGGTGCGTTTATTCAGCTGTTGTCAATCAGAGGGCCACCATTACATTCAAGCATGCACAAACCTCATTACAGCATCAGAAATATTGAAACATACCTCATCAGGGACACTGACGTGTGGGATATAAAAAAAAACATACAATACCAACACTGCATAAAAGTCCACACATTGAAAGTTGTTCAAAAACTTCCCCGTCTCAAAGTTCTAATTGATTAACTCGGAAAATAGCAACACTGACCATAATTGCAGTTGCTTATAAGTATTTTGTTTTTCTCCTGACATAATACTCATAACACCAGTAATATTGACAATAACAATAACAATAACGATACTACTAGTTATAATAATAATAATAATAATGATAATGATAATAATAATAATTCAACGTTTGTCCAGACTAGGTGGTGGAAAGCAAAGCTGGTGGCAGCACCACATGGACGAATCCCAGTGACCTCTCCAAACACACTGTACTGGCCGCCACGGAGACGACAGCGTCTTTTGTGCGACCTGTTTGCCAAGCTGCGACACCATTGTATCTGCCAGGAACGCAACTGCTCCCTTCGATCTGACGTGCAAACTCTATCCGGAGATCTGGCTTTGGCCTGCCAGAGTCCAGCGAGATGCCAACTCTGCCTGGCATTTGAGGCCCAGCCTACAGAGCTCTATGGCAAAAGTCTTACCAGCAAAAATGAGCGCTTGAATCTGTTGCTCTGTTGTTGTCCGGCTATTGGCAAGATCTGCCGACCGTCCAAGGCCCCCAGCACTATGTCTGCCGACAAAAGCCAGAAACATGAGCTGGAGATCCACAACCTTCTCCGCACTCTGGTCAAATGTGGCGAGAACAGGCTTAACTGCATGCGCAATATTGGTGAATTGGCCGAGCTGACGCCGCATCTCCTGTGCATCCAGCTAAGGACCGGCCATTCCCAGTTCTGGAATCATCTGCACACTGTGGCCAAGGTGGTGAACAAGCAACCCACTCTGGAGGCCAAATTGGCAGCTCTGATAGTGGTCTGAAAGGTGCTGCCGGCCGGAAACCACTGGTCCTTATACGTCGCCTCTGCGCAGGAAAATGGACCGAGAGAGGCAGACATTCTCCAGCGATGGACAGAAGTCGTTGCACAGTCGGCATCACGGACAGAGAGTTGAAGATGTTGAACTGTCCTTCTCTCTCTGTCTCTTTGGCAGCCCTGGCTGGCTACTGTGTTGTTCTATCAGGTATCGAGCCTAGAGAAACAGTTGAGAAAAACATGGTAAACTTAACATAAGGTCTTGCTCATTTGGGCCTTTTCGGCTTGGGTCATTGTTGTTGTTGAAAAAAAGGAGTGTTGTAGACATCATGATGGCCGGATGGCCGGTCGGCCGGCTTGTTGACAAAATTTCACGTGTAGTTTATCATTTTCTCAAAATTACAGTTCAAGCATGTTTAAAGTAGATCGAGATGACCACTACTCTGTTTTGGTTTAGCCCAGTGAATGTAGCCTGTGAATGCAGACGTATTTCCGGCTGTCACTGATTTCGCCGAAAATAACGTCTGCGAACCCGAGCCAGAAAACGATTTCTGTGACGTAGGAATTCTAAGCCAATCACAGTTTAGCTCAAATCACCACAGAACTACCGCACGAGGAATTCGCGCGAGTCATGAGAGTAAACTTCAACAACAATAGCGGATAATGTGGATGCTGCTTTCGGTAAAGTTTGCGATGTTTTTGGGTTTAGAACTCTCAATGAGCATCAGTAAAACGCTCTGAAATTCGCCATTTAGAAGAAGAAAGATGTTTTTGTTAATCTGCCAACCGGATTTGGTAAATCTGTAATTTTTCAAGCCTTGCCGCTGTTGTATCCATGTGTGGAACCAAGCCGAGAAAAAAATAGTGATCGTCATTTCTCCCCTCGTAAGCCTGGTGAAAGACCAAGTCAGCCTGTTGTTGTCTCTGGGCATAAGCGCCACATCGCTAAACAACAAAGCGTCAGAAGCAGAAAAAAGAAAAGTTGAAAGTGGACAGTATTCAATCGTTTATGGATCACTGGAGTCGTGGTTAGGCGACACACGAATGCTCACGAGTGAGACCTACAAAAATTCAGTTCGGGTAGTTGCTGTTGATGAAGCACACGTTTCTGCCACTGGTAAGTTCTGTACGTTTTAATGCTAACTGCCGCCAAAGATTTTGAAGAACTATGAAAATCAATCTGAATCATGAAAATTATGTAAGCTTAAGCTTATATTTTCTCTTGTCTGGCTTCGCTAACTACTCTTTCGAGGCATAGTTAGTGGAGTTTGAGGTTTTCTTACATTAGAAGACAAGTTTATACATTTCATCATTAGCTTATCAAAAAACTGGAGAAGAGGGTAGGAGGTGTTGATGTCAGCTTAATTTAGTACATATCTTTCTGTGGAAACTTCCATATAAACATGTATCAATATTGTTACAGCATTTCTTAAAAAGCCATTGCTATATCTGGCTAATACTACGTGAGAGAGATCTATATAAGAAGTTTACTTTGCTGAAACTTCTTTCTAGGGGACATTCCAAAAGCCAAAAGTATGCAGCTTTCAGAGTGTGGTTTCCCAGGCTCCAAAGAATCTAGATCTCTGCTACCAGAGTGTCCATTCATTGCTCTTACAGCAACAGCCACTAGGGATACCAGAGAAGCAATTTTTTAATCCCTTCTGTTTAATAATCCTTCCATGGTCCTTGAAAGTCCAAACAAAGAGAACATTTCTTATGTGGTACAACATATGAAGAAGACTTCCAGCCTATCTGACTACCTTTCCTGAATAGCTGATGAAGTGATTGAACATGGAACTCGAGCAACCAGAACCATCATCTACTGCCAGACGATCAAGCAATGTGCGGTAGTGTACTCGACCTTAAAGGTCCTGTCAGGTGAAAACATTTATGAAGATCCTATAAGCAAAGATGCAAAAAGAGTGTTGCTCGAGATGCTTCACTCATGTAGTCCCATGACAAACAAGGAGAACATACTAGAGTCCTTCAAGTGTGAAAGGGGATGTATCAGAATCCTTGTGGCAACGATTGCATTCGGCATGGGAGTTGACTGCAAGCAAGTGTACAGAACTGTACATTTTGGCCCAACAAAGAATGTTGAAGCATATATGCAAGAAAGCGGTAGAGCTAGTAGAGATGGTAAACAAAGCATAGCTTACTTATTGTACCAGAGTTTTCAGTTAACACATGTCACATGCCCATAAAATTCACACAATCATGCCGAAAGTTTTTGGGGACATGGAAGGCACTAACAACATTAATACTATGGAAGAATTTTCTTCAGATGAGGAAGATGAGCTACTACCTGAAGATTGGAAAGACCTTGGAAATGGCAATGGATGAATTCACTCTAGCTGAAATTGATGATTCACAGGATGAGTCTATTGACAATATGCCAAAGGATACCCCATTTTCAGCTCTAAATGCTTTAATGAACTTGAGTTTTGATGCATTCTTACAAGCTGACTGAAGTTCCTTTTTACAAATGTTACAAACATTCCAAAAGGGAACTTCAGTCAGCTTATCTGCAAACACAGACGTATTTCTGACTGTAAGACTGTGTCAAAACTCAAGTTCAATAAGGCATTTAGGCATATTGTCAATGGACTCATTCTGTTCTGGTAATCATCAATTTCCGCTAAAGTTTTAATTGTTGTTATTATTGTCATTATTATTATTACAAAGTTCATCCTTTGCCATTTCTGCAAGTTCATCATCCCATGTAAATGTGGAATAATTGCTGTTTTATATAGTTACTACTGTAAATCTGACCAAAGCCTTTTAATATGAATATTACAAGAACTAGGTCGTATTGTGTGATCGTCCTGGTGAGTGTAGTTCTGAAAAGAACTGTTGTTGGTGACTAGTATTTATTTTATGGCTAGCTCCGTGAGCGGGTAAGATGGCTGGATATTGGCCTCATGCTTTTTTTTGTTAGTTTATGGACCTCAACTCTGTCTCGCTCCATAAACTTGCAAAGGAGAACTTGGCCAATATCCAGCCATCTTGGCCTCGCACTTGCTCGATAACTCATACATATACAGTATGTCATTGAAAAAAACTTAGTAATTGCCAGAGGGCTTTAACCTTCATTTGGTTTTTCATGATGTAATACATGGTCAATGTCTCATTTCTCCCTAGGAATCAGTAGCTAGACTTCAAGCTGTAAAACAATTTGCAAACACATCTGAACTAGTGTTGGAAACTTAAATAAGGTATTCAAGCCTGTCTGTTCACAAGCCTCATTAAAATTTTGACAAAAATGAATATGAATGTGACGAGTGATCATCGCAGTCAATTTTCCAATTTAAGCAATTGTACAGATGAAGCCTGAAAAAAAAAAACAGGGCTTAAACGGGATTTGAACCCGCAACCTCTGTGATACCGGTGCAATGCTGTACCAACTGAGCTATGAAGCCACTCATTGGGAGCGAGGTCAATTTATTGAGTTCATTTTTTTTCCCGTGCAGTGAAGTGATGTGAAGTACCGTAAAGACTCGCAGATAAGCCACACCTTTTTTCCATAAATTTGCGATCAAAATCATACGTGCGGCTTATCTGCGAGACCATTTGGGAAAGGTGCTGTGAATTTACGTGAATGGACACTTTCATGGCATAATTATACTGGAATAAATTCTACATTACAACAACAAGAGAGTATTGGTCATTGCTTTTGCAAATGTGGTGGCTCCTAAAAGAGCCGTTGGTGATGAGTATAAGCTTATTTCAAGCTTACATTTCTTGCCGTTAAACCTTCTTTGTTAACAGGTCTTTTAAACGGTTTATGGTCGCTTTTCTTGAACAGGAGAACCTTACACAGCATGGAATTTCCATTCCCCCACAAAGTTGTTTACAGTGTCGACGACGGCATGTTACTTCAAGGGTAATTGATCCTCCACAAGCGAGAAAATACCACGCTATTCTCAAGTACTCGCGTGGTAGATGGCCCACTGTTTCTTTGCCGTTGAGGACTTTGATAGCAAATTTGTCGAACTGATTACCAAACTCTCTATGTGCAATGAGTTTTTCACCGACAGATGGCTCCCAAATATCTTTGTAGATATGATAGCCACGAACGGCAGAGACAAACTCAAACGTTTCCATCTTGTTTTGACCTGTTTTGCTTCTGAGTAAACAAACCCTCATTCATCATTCTCGCCCTAGTCCCAATGCGGCTAAAGATGAACCAATTGCAGCTAGGCGCATTCTGTTGATACGTCCGATATTATGCCTGGTTACACAGCTTTATAGCACAGTGCATGCAAGAAAACAAATTTACGTGCAAAATTCTATGGAAAAACTGCCTTGAGTGGAGAAATACCTGTGAACAAATACCAGGATAATATCAATCAAATGTCCTAAGTGATGACATGAAGTTTATTCTAGTAAAGAGCTAAAATTAAAAAAAAAGTATTTAAAAAAAAAGTATTTTTCGATCCATTGTTGGCGAGTTTGCCTTGGATGAAGAGAGAACACTTCATGGTCTCGACTTTGGGTTTCTTTCGAGTTTTTTTCATGAAAAACTTTTTTTCCAAAATTTGAGTTGCTAAACTTGGGGTGCGTCTTATCTGCGAGTCTTAACGGTATATATGAAAATAATTCATATTTGTACTGTGGTTGCAGATGAATGTGAAGAGTGATCATCACAGTAAATTTTCCAATTTAAGCAATTGGAAAGATGAAGCCTGAAAAAATCAGGATTTAACAAGATTCGAACCCGTGACAAATGCGATACCGGTGCAATGCTTTACCAACTGAGCTATGAAGCCACCCATTGGGAGCGAGATCAATTTATTGAGTTCATATTTTTTCCCATGCAGTGAAGTGATGTGAAGTATATATGAAAATAATTCATATTTGTACTGCGGTTGTAGATGAATGTGAAGAGTGATCATCGCAGTGAATTTTCCAATTTAAGCAATTGGAAAGAAGAAGCCTGAAAAAAAAATCAGGGCTTCGGGCTTGTCCGGAAAATTCACTGTACGCTCTCAGCCAATCACAAAAGAGTCAGAGAGTTCAATTTATAAGAATGTAACCTAAAACACGAAGGAATCTCCGTCTAAATCAATGTAAAGGATCATACTCGGTTAGTTCCACGAACTACTTAGGTGCCCCAAACTCTGCAATTCTCTTGATTGTATATTCTAAAGCACTTATTAT
Organism: Platygyra sinensis; assembly: GCA_019787425.1. Lineage (NCBI taxonomy): Eukaryota > Metazoa > Cnidaria > Anthozoa > Scleractinia > Merulinidae > Platygyra > Platygyra sinensis. The sequence goes on from JAHPZR010006361.1 coordinate 8,192, forward strand.
TTACCTGTTTCTACGGCTAGCTATGGCCAACAAACCACAAACTCACCTCCAACTCCATATGTTGAACTCACTTCCCACATCTTGAATCCACTCGGCCATAATAAAGTAGTGTATCATAAATAAAGTGCTGTATCACCCATTGGCTGACTTTAAAACCGCCGGCTCACTTCCAAACACACGCCGAATTTCCACAACTTCGGGGTGCATTTTAAACCCTTCCCACTCTATGGACAAACTCAAAACTGACTCCAGCGCGAACTCTGTTTCCCCTACAAGGAATCGCACAGTTTGTTAATCTCATTCCTTTAAAGACAACCTTAAAATAAGCCTGCAAAGTTAAGCTCTTACACTTTCCCCCAGTCACGCCTTGCTTCGCCCTTGCCTCTTGACCTAAACAGGCATCATACCCTTGTTTACCACCTTTCTTCCTCCGACGAATCAAGTTCACATGAATCCCAAACGCCAGAATTATGTCAGCTCTGAGAGCCTCACAAGAAACTCTCTACAAGCTGAGAAACAGTTGCCTTGCAGCAGCCTGCGCTAAAGACACCTTCGCCAAGCCATCTGCAGCTCGAAGAACAACAGATTCACGATACAAGAGAAGAAAACCCAGGAAAAGACGGACCATGGGAAGAACAAGAGCAAGAAGACCTAGCAGAAGAATTCGATGAAGAAGAAGAGATTTTCGAACAACAGCTTGCAAATGGCGGCCAAGCACAAGAAAACTGCCAGCCAGAAACGTCCGACAGAGAACATATGCGCTGGACCAGAAAGAACTGCCCCTAGAAATGCAAAAATTCCTCCAGGAAGTGAAAAGGTTTTTCACTCATGAAGTCAACTTGCAGAGACAAGCAAAACCATTGATGAACTCCACTTTCCGGAAAGCCCAGGAAAGAATATTGTGTGAGTTATTTCGCAAGTTCGGAGAAAATTCTTTTCACGATTTTATTATTGTTGTCTCTATTAATGTGCTAACTTCGTCCTTTTCATGCCTTTAGGTTTCCTAGGATTCTTAAGGAATCACCTCCTAATCAAACTACAGCCCAACGTCTTCTTGCGTGGAGCCTTGCTCAAAGATTATCTGGACTATCTCAAGGTAACGTGATGAATTTCTTTTCAGGTGATCACACGGGCACTGCCCCCAATTTTTGAGCCACCATGTTGCATGTTCTGGCCATGTCAAATCTTTTTTGGCTTGGCCATCCATGTTTCTAGTTTGCAAATTCTTTTGTAAACTTCAAGACTTTTCAAAGAAGGCAACTCTCTTTCAAAAACATCGCAGCTACCATACTTTTACCTGGTATTCAAATATTTCTGCAATTGCTCCATACCATACAATCCAAGAACAACCAGTTCAGCCTGAACGTTGCAGGTCAGATACATGTAGTTGTGTCTCAGGGAATATCAAGTTATGTTATGTACAAATTTTTCTCCTGTACTGCAGAATTTGTTTTCCTGAAACTGCATGGTTCAAAATTTAACAATAATTTAATAATAACAATGACAATGCTAACAAAACCTTTATTCGTACCCGACAACAATTCTAAAAAGTGATATTTACCAGTAGTTGGTATTGTTATTGACTTTTTAGTGCTATTTCATGAATGTTATGTCTTAAAGTAACCGAATAAGTAATGCAATATTTTTTTTTAATTTTCCAGGACCACAGGGAATTGTCAGCAGCAACCATCTCAAATCACTGCTCTTCGCTATTGTACCCAGTAAAATTAACAGTAACGGTAATTTGTCCTACTTTTTTGTCAAACAAATCAGGATACTTTCCAAGTGACGATAATCTCTCAATCAGATCTTTCTTTTCTTCCGTTGTTTTCAATCTAAGTTCTTTGCAGTAGTAAAGCAGCTGTTCTTTTCCATTAAGGAAGCCAGCTGATTCGTATCGGTAATCAAATGATTTCGAGTGCAATTTGGAATAAATAAGCACAAGTAAATTTTTCAAAGATTACAAAAAATTGCACGAGCACTATGGGCTCGTGCAATTTGTAGTCTTTGAAAAATTTACGAGTGCTAATTTATTCCAAATTGCACAAGAAAAATCATTTGATTACTTGTTAATAATATACAAGTAACAATTTCTGTCACGCTTCAGTATTTTGCGTGACAAATGGAGGCAACAAGCTACATCAACTTTATTGGATGGAAATTTGATTATTTTCTGCTTCTCTCAAAAGTTATGGCTATTTTAGTGAAGAGAATGCATGTTTTTTAACCTTTCAAAGTTTAACTGCGTGTCAGAAACAAACCAGACAAGTAATCAAAATTTCCCGACACCGTTTTTAAGAGAAAGGTGTCAAGAAGACATAGCGATATTAATCGCGTTGTCCCACTCAAATCCGACCAGAAATGAACTTGATTAGTGACCCTCTATACTTCGAGAAATAATGCACTATATTCGGGAAACCTTAATTTTTTTACGTTAATCTACAATTATTAAGCTTTCAGAAAATATATACTTTAGTAGGGTTTGCGTCAACCGTCCGACCGTAAAGGGTGCCAAAGAATGATGTTCATTTGGGATACACTGATACCTTAATATAATTATCACTACTATTATTTATTTATTTTTATTCGCTCATTTATTTATTTACCTAATTGTGGGGTTTTGTACCATCAAAAGATAATGAGATTTTTATTTCATTGATATGTGACAAGTTGGAAATTTGGGAATTTGATTAATTCAAGGTCCTAATTTTAAGAACACCTTAGCCATTTTAGCCAGTGTGGGAGGCGCCGTGGCCTCATGGTTAGTGCGATAGATCCCAGAGCGAGCACTCCGGGTTCAAGCCCTGGCTGAGGACAATGTGTTGTGTTCTTGGGCAAGACACTTAACTCTCACGGTGCGTCTCTCCACCTACGTGTATAAATGGGTACCGGCGAATTTAATGCTGGGGGTAACCCTGCGATGAAAACCCCCTCTTTTGTAGGAAATGAGGAGTAGAGTAGTATTGCTTGTTGTTATACTGATACTGCACTGATGGTTTGCCCCTTAATGAGTTCCAGTTGAACAATTGCATGTAATTCTGCATGCAATATTGTGTCTATTGAGTATCATAACATGTGTGATGCTGTAGTCCCTTTAACCGGTGGTAATATGATTCAACCTTTTTCACGGTGCAGATTGTAAATGCTTGCAGTGTGCAGAGGGATTATTTTGACATGGCTGTCAACAAGAGGGACAAAGCATGGGAGTGTTTTGACCTTGTGATTCTGGCCATGTACATCTTCATTCCTCCCGGACAGGGTGTGGAGGTTCGTACTCTGGAGATACAAAGAAACTGGCAGCAATTTCATCCTAATCAAGCCAAAGACAGGAATGTCCTCCTGGTAAAAGATTCGGAAGAGGTGACACTACTTTCACAATTATAAAACTGCCAAGTTCTTTGGCCCTCCGGAGCTGACTTTGAAGGTAGGACAAAGCAATATTGTGATTGATTTCTATTGATCATGGGGACAGACTCTGTCTCTAACTGTATTTTTTTGCAACGTGAAGCATGTGAGGCATTTTGTCCTTGGTCTCAAGTGTGTTAAGGCCTGACCTAGCTATTTAATATGCACATTTTTGTTTCAAGGAGAATGGTTTATCCAATCGTTATGACACTTGGCAAGCGGTTTAATATCCGCATTCTGGGCCATTGGATTGACCTTTTAATCTTAAATTTTGGTCACGAGACTCTTTAACAGCTTTAACACAATGCAAATCTTCAATCGAAAACGGGGAACTGAAAGAATCTTCCGCAATTGTTTTTTATTCTTTGTTCTTTTACTTCTGTAGAGTGCTATGTCATTAGAGTGTTATGAACATTATAAAAATGCAATTAAAAAATGGGGTCACAGTGCTTGTTTACGCGTCAGCAGGCTCTTAAAATGGGGTATTGTTACTACTTGCGTGTTAAAAGTTTGAATCACCTTCGTACAGAATTACATTTTGGTTACTTGAAAGGCACAAAGTTTTGTCTTGAAGGTACAGCTCCATTTATTGACATAAGCAGTATTTCTTCATTTAAGCCGTTTTTGATTGCTTGTTTGCGGGAATATTGCACTTTTTCGGATATTTCCGCGGTTAACTTGAGGTCCTCGCTTTGGCCAAAATACACCAAGCTGGGAACTATTTTTCCAAAAAAATTGTGTTCTACTATCAAACTTTTTTTCCTCTTCAAATATGTTCTTCATTAGACTGTTCTCAGCAAATACTTGAAAAAAAAAATCGGGAGTCACCGTGCTTGTTTAAGAGAAAGGAAGAATTTATTCCGTTATCGAGCATAGTTTGAGGGAAATCTTGTACGTTTTGCACGTGCATGCGCCCATTTGCGAGCGCTGATGACGCAAAAATCGTGCGCAGTAGGGATGCACAATGCAATACCAAGGAATTACCTTAATCATTTCAAAAGTATTAGGTACTATTGTGTATAGTGATGAGTCTTATCAATTTTTTTCTTTATAACTTTGTGTTGCAGTATTGTAATGTTTTGTTCAGATATGATGAAAGGATGGAAGGCTAGAGGAAGCACCTGGGTTGGAAATGGTGAGTTAGTATTTCTTCAAAGGTTTTAATACCACCGGGGCCGTTTATTTTGATATGCTATTTTCAAAAAAACATTTGCAGAAAGGTTTGCACAAATTACTTCAATCATACATATTATCGACAGTATGTAATTGTGGAAGTGTTGACGAGTTGCAGTGTTAAAGAGTGGCAGTGGTGAATTTTGGAAACTTTGAATTTCGGCAGTGTCGAAATGTGGCAATGGAATTGTGTACAAGTTTGAGACTTTTTTACCTTTTTGATATTTTAGTTTTTGAAATCTTGAAGGGTGGAATTGTGAAAGTTTGGAATTGTGATTTGTGGTAGTTTGGAAATGTAGAAGTATAGAATTCGGTCAGTCTGGTATTACGGAATGTGGAAGTATGGCAGTGTGGAACTGTGAAATTGTTGAAGTGTCTTTGTATAGAAGTTTGGAATTATGGCTGTCCTTAAGTGAGAAAATGAAGATATTGGGAGCATGCAATCCTTGGAGATTTTTTGACTTGCATATAGTGATGAATCTTATCTGTTTCTTAATAACTGTTGTTGCAGTATTATGATGTTTTGTTCTAAATTTAACTGAAGTAAAGGGAAGGTAGCCGGGTTGAAAATGGTGAGTTAGTATTTTTTCAAAACTCTTACAATCATTTTCTTTGATACGCTAGTTTCGAAAATGAAGCACCAGCTGAAACAGTTCCAAAATTCCATCAATGACACCATCAATCACAGGTCGCTAGCATGATGTAAAGAAGGTGTGACTGTTACAGTAGTGGCACTTATTGGTGGATTTTGATGCGATCTGTCAATAACATGGAAAAGTGAAGGAAATTTTGGAAACTTTTCCGCGAGTGTTTTGTTTTCCAAACTCGCGTATTAACAAAAACGGTGGTAAAATGTAAGTAGATTATAAATGTTGATATTTTGGAAAGTAGTCTGCTTTAGTTACCATAAAAACTGTGAACAAAGTTTTACATAATTTATAATAACAAAAAGTGCAGAAATTGCTTGTGATGGACATTTTTTAGAACAAAAGTTCTTGCTTGAGATATGTGATGTAATATCAAAGACAATAAATGGAAGGCCATTAAAAGGCTAGTTTTAGAAATGAATTTTAACTAGTTGTCTAAATGCACAATTCTGACTCTCTTATTTAAAGATAATTTGAGAAAACCATTGTAAACTGCTAGGGATGAGTTGTTTTTCAAGTCTGGAGATGATAAATGTAATTGCAATTTGTCGATAGAAGGGCATGGTGTTAAGTGTTTAATGAAGGAGAAAACAAAGAACAAGAAGATTGTAATATTTTCTGTAACAATATATAGCACGTACCTTTCTGTTATATTCTAGTTTAGAATAAGAACAAATAACTACGCTTGGGCAATTTCAATTTCTTAGAGTGCTAATTAGATTGCAAGAAACTTATTTAGTGTTTCTGTCGCTACCTTGGGTAGATGGAATGAGGGTATTGCAAAGAGAAGGAAGAAGGCAGACGAAAGAAAGAAAAGATAAAGAAAAAGAAAATTAAAGAAAGAATAATAAAGAAAAAAATTAAAAAAAATTATGAGTTTCGTTCGCAAAAAAGTTTGCTTGTTATTATTGTGACGTTTGATTGCACTATTTTTGATTTTGCTAGTGCATATTTTAATCCATACAATTCCAAGAAATATAAAAAGCATTAGTTGATAATAAAGGTATCACAATTTCGTTTGACAATTTGCAATGTGAAATGGATATATATTTGTTATTAGACGTTTTGTTGTGTAGTATTGCGGAGTATTTTTACGAGATGTGTCTTATTTTCACGAGCCCGTACGTGGAGTCAAAATACAAACAACGAGTAAAAATTGTCAGTCATATTACACAACAAAATGTCTAATAAGAGGTTTATTATCCAAGAAGCCAAATTGTTTTGTTCGTGTGGGCGATAGTGGGCGATAGTGTGCGTAGTTTGGCCGTTTTTTAGTCATTTGAAGGCGCTTGCCTTCAAATTGGTTAAACCATAGTTAATCCCCTCTTCTTAACCGCCAAGCTATGCAGACTATGCAGGCGAATTTGGTGAATATTTATGGAGAATGCGCTTCATTACATTTGTTACAAGTGATCAAGTAAACAACATTTTTAGATTTACAATGAAGGTGTTGTCTGATGAAATATTTCCAGCTTGTACTAGTGCTGGAGAAATGATCCGATTCTACTAAAAAATTCTTAAATGTAATGTTCAGTATGTGGGATCAACAACTAACGAGTTTAAAGTCAGATTTCGAAACCACAA
>JAHPZR010006361.1:20000-40105 GCA_019787425.1 Platygyra sinensis
TGACTGAGGAAATTGCGAATGCGCGCGCGTTGACTTGCACAGCAGTGCAAATTAAGAATTTATGATAAATTGGCCTGTTCTCAGCCAATCACAATGAAGTAATTTTCTTGGTCATATAGTGAGTGACCTTATCATTGTAACACTATAAAATCATGTCTGTAGGGTCCGTAGAAATTCAGATCCAAAGAAAACGATAACTAGTATCATTCCAACTTGTGAGTTTTAAATTCAACATTTACCACACTACCAGCACTGAAACCAAACACAATTGGATTGCATATCACAAATGTAAATTAAGTCCTTCGACTTCAATTAAAGTGACAAAAGCTTTCACGGTAAGGGCAGGTAAAAATTTGCGTTTTTGGTCATTAGTTATTAAAGATGATTTCCAATTTAATTCCATTATTTTAGGCAGGATTTATTATTTATCATGATAATGTTGACACCCTCAGTATTGTCACTTCCCTTCGCTGGGTTAAATTTACGCGGTTTTTGCGACTGCCCACGATTCTGACCCCCTTGGTCCTCCAACATGGCGGACGGTAAATACTGTGAACATCTGAAACTTACTTTGGCTATCTAGTCGACTCATTTTCTGAACCGAGCCAAAAAAGCAATGGCTTAAAATCACCAGATAAGTGTATATTTTTCGACAAACAATATCTTAGCTTTATGTCACGCACGGCGATAACTTCGAAATTCAAAATGTGCTGGTTTCCAAACGAAGGACGCTACTGAGCTGGAAAGTTGTAAACAGGTATAAATTTAGTGCCTCTTGAGGATAAAACCTTAAGTGGCTCTTTAGTTTAGAGTTGAGAATTTGATGATGTCACCTTGCACACACTCTATAACCTAAGCTTTTGCTGAAATCCGTGACGGATGGAGACTACTATTTTCTTTAAAATCCTAAGTTTTTGCTGAAATCCGTGACAGATGGAGACTAAATTCGCCTCAAAAACCCACGTCTACGTTGAAAATCCCGTGAAGGTCTACCGACGACCAGTTAATTTTCTGACGTGACATCCGTGACGCTTCCATGATAGATGTCACATTTTGACCGTCACGGGTTTTACCTAGGCCAGAGGCCCAATTCGCAAAACATGGCACAGGCTAGTGTGTGCAAAAGTGTTGTGCAAAGTTCCTTCGGTTCTCTAAACTCAAACCCAAGTGCGGCACGAAAGCTGGTTTAGCATTTCAGTCTCCTAAATACGCTAAATTTCTCCTTTTGCCAACATAGAGGACTGGCTTGAGTCGCAGAGAAGTGGACCGTGGATAAGTCGATAACTGGTGGTGATCTCAGCTCGCAGTGGCAAAGGTAAGCTCATTTGATAGCGTTTTAATAACTGCAGTCTCAGTTTATACGCTTGCTAATTCATGTCCGACTTTCTTTTCCTCTGTAATACTATCGTCCCATCAATACGAATTGACCGTAAAGCAAACAAAGCTCTTAGGTCAACCCATATAATTTCTTTTCGTGTTTCTTGCAAAATTCTAGTGAAATAATCTAAGTCTCCGGAACACTGGCGTGTTTCATTGACTTAACCAAAATTCTGGCTACTGGCCAAAAAGGCGTGTCTCTATGAAACCGTTCACTAAAATGTCAGTGACTCGAGTCGAAATCTGCCGTAAAAATGCATTAAAATGAATTTCTAGATGGAAAACAACGAGAAAAACGCAGCTTATGTTGCGATCGGTAACCAATCTGTTATTTTCTGTGCGTTCAAATTGTGCACGATTTCTTAGACGGCTATCCGGACAACTCACCCCCTGGACACTTTGCCCCAGACAACTCGCCCCCGATCTTCAAAGAACTTAAGCCACTCGCCTTTGTTTTTTTTTATCCACTAACGAGCCAAACGAGCCAACAAAATTCACCAAGCATGAGAGTAATACATTGTTTTTTTTTATTTTTTTTGCTGTACTTTAACTTTAGTCTTCAAAGACAGGCAGAAGATTTATTTTGATAAGCTGACTGAGAAAACTTCCCTCAGTCTATTCTCAAAATTAAACTATTAAGCAGGCATTTATTAGGCAAAGGATTTATTTTGATACGCTGAGAGAGAAAATACTGCACATGTGTTCTCAAAGTTAAACTATCAAGCAGGCATTTGTTAGCGCTGTGGTGTACTAAACTTTGAAAGTCTGCAGCCAATCTTTATGGAGTGCACTGTAGTACCCCAAGCTGTACAAAATACATACATAAAGTCTCCAACTTGCTAGTAGAATGGAGACAGTTGGGTGGAGTCAGGCATAAATATTATCCCTAATTCAAAACTCAAGTCAGCATTTCAACAGAGACCGTAAGACAGAATTAGACAAAAGATTTATTTTGATAAGCTGACAGAGAAAACTTCCCTCAGTCTATTCTCAAAATTAAACTATTAAGCAGGCATTTATTAGGCAAAGGATTTATTTTGATATGCTGAGAGAGAAAAATTCTGCACATGTGTTCTCAAAGTTAAACTATCAAGCAGGCATTTGTTAGTGCTGTGGTGTACTAAACTTTGAAAGTCTGCAGCCAATCTTTATGGAGTGCACTGTAGTACCCCAAGCTGTACAAAATACATACATAAAGTCTCCAACTTGCTAGTAGAATGGAGACAGTTGGGTGGAGTCAGGCATAAATATTATCTCTAATTCAAAACTCAAGTCAGCATTTCAACAGAGACCGTAAGACAGAATTAGACAAAAGATTTATTTTGATAAGCTGACAGAGAAAACTTACGTCAGTCTATTCTCAAAATTAAACTATTAAGCAGGCATTTATTAGGCAAAGGATTTATTTTGATATGCTGAGAGAGAAAAATTCTGCACATGTGTTCTCAAAGTTAAACTATCAAGCAGGTATTTGTTAGTGCTGTGGTGTACTAAACTTTGAAAGTCTGCAGCCAATCTTTATGGAGTACACTGTAGCACCCCAAGCTGTACAAAATACATACATAAAGTCTCCAACTTGCTAGTAGAATGGAGACAGTTGGGTGGAGTCAAACATAAATATTATCCCTAATTCAAAACTCAAGTCAGCATTTCAACAGAGACCTTAAGACAGAATTAGACAAAAGATTTGTTTTGATAAGCTGACAGAGAAAACTTCCCTCAGTCTATTCTCAAAATTAAACTATTAAGCAGGGATTTATTAGGCGAAGGATTTATTTTTACGCTGAGAGAGAAAAATTCTGCACATGTGTTCTCAAAGTTAAACTATCAAGCAGGCATTTGTTAGCGCTGTGGTGTACTAAACTTTGAAAGTCTCCAGCCAATCTTTATGGAGTTCATTTTAGAAACTAACACTAGACAAAATCTATACATGAAGGCTCCAGCCTGCTGCTGGGATGGGTAGGGTGGGAATGGGAGGTCCGAATAATATATTGACCCCCAATTTAAAACTGAAGTCAGAGAAAAATTCTGTAAATTCTTAAAGTTAAACCGTAAAGCAGGCATTTGTCAGTGGTGTGGTGTACTGAAGTTTTGCACTTTTCAGTCAATCATAAAGGAGTTTTTATTAGAACATTAATCTAAGACACCATATAGACATAATTATGTTCTCTAGCTTTGCACTAGGGTGGAACGGGGGCGCAAAGAAAAAGCTGCAGGCATCAATTTCAGCTTAGCCCAGTACAGTATCTTTTAGGGGAGATTGTTACCCGAAAGTCTGGAGACATATACAGGAGTGGGGCTAATTGTGGATACCTCTTTGGTGTCCATGGCCATTTATCTTGGATGGGGGTGGGGCGGGGGGATCGGTTTGAACTTGTTACTCTGACAGCTGCTCCGTGGAGAACATGGTGTGTAGTTAATTGTCTATTGTGACACAATCTTTAAGGTTCATAGAATTTCTTGAGCACGTTTCTTACCTTGGCAGAGGGTTGCATTATTGTCGTGAAGGGGGCTGATATGTGCGGAGTGCTACCTCAACCCCTTTTAGCCCCGCCCGAGGGGGGGAAGAGATTTCAAGGAATCTTAGTTTGCTGTCATTTAGGCATGCTTACAAAGAGCTTTTATCTGGCATCATTACAGTTAAACCTGAATTCATCCACAAGTGGCTGGAAAATCCTAGTCTCATTTTCTTTTTGCACTAGATGAGGTGTGGAGCACAGATCTTCGCAAGCGCTGCTTTCATAAGTCTATTAGACACTAGCTGTGACTGGGCTGCTCGGACCTGGTTTTCAAAACTCCAGGTAGATATACATGTTTATTAATTCACGTAAAGCGCTTTTGATCATTTTAATGTTAAAAGGCACTATATTAAGTAAATAAATTATTATTATTATTATCATTATCATCATTATTAAAATCTTCACGTGAAATTGAAAGCTTTCATTGCCACACATTGTGCACATTTCAATCTAGATGGCCACTTCCTCTGACCATTTTCTGCCAGATTGTTTCAAGGGCAGTCCATGTGGAATGTTCTGTCCAGAGACTGACAAAAGGACTGTTCCAACCATTTGGCAAAAGCCTGGAAAAGGGTAAACAAGGCTCTCTTTCAAGGCAAAGTGGCGGCATGGTGAGTAGCACTAAGTGCCCTTGAAAGTGAAGAATGATCATCGCAGTAAATTTTCCAATTTAAGCAATTAGAAAGAAGAAGCAGGGCTTCAATGGGATTCGAACCCTTGACCTCCATGATACCGGTGTGATGCTCTTTCAAGTTAAGTGGTCAAAGCCACATTGATTCTATTTCATTTTTACACATGCGCAGGTCATGTTTTACACATGCATTCATGAGACAAGTTTTCATAGCATTATGTTTTGTCACAGTTCTTGAGTACGTCCGGATACACGTGTTTGTAGCACAGGCCCACAAGTGTGGTACATGCATGTGCAGTATGAGATGTTTTGTTATTTGTTGCCTCGTGGCCTATGTTTAATTCGCATATTTTCCGGCACGAGCTGTTTTGTTATCTGTTTCCTCATGGCGGATGTTTTATTTGCATATTTTCTGCTATGAGATGTTTTGTTATCTGATTTCCTCATGGCCAATGTTTAATTTCCATGTTTGTTGGGCATGAGATGTTATTTGTTACCTCATAATAATAATTTCCTCATGGCCGATGTTTAATTCGCATATTTTCCGGCATGAGATGTTTTAAGAAATAAAAATGTTACTCTGGTTAAAATTGTATAAAAATATGTACAATGTTTTTAAAGTCCCAACGTTTCGGTTGAACCTTCAACCTTCATCAGGGAAAGTGAAAAAATAATTCGCAAAAGACACGTTTCTTATAGTGTGCCAAATATGGATCTATTGTTAAGTTCTGTCCCTCAAGGCAAGATTTAGAAATTCGTGCGGCAAATGCATGCCATCATCACGATTCAGTGGATTCCTGCAAGTGTTAATTTCCCAAGCTTCAAGAATGCGTCGATTGCGCCAATTAGCACTCGTGCGTAGGATCTTAGACGCCTCCCAAGAGACCGTGTGACAAGAACGTAAACAATGTTCCGCTAAAGCTGACTTTTGCGAATGTTTATGTTCCACCGCTTTGTAGTGTTCTTTTAAGGCAAGTAGAAAATTTGCGTTTGGTTTCCCCAATATAACTCGTCACAATCTTTGCATGGGATCGAGTAGATGGTGCCACGAGTCTGATCTTTCGGTACTGGGTCTTTCGGTTTAGGAAACAAATTCCCGATGGTTTGGTGTTTGTTTCCTCACAGCCAGTGTGCTCACATATTTTCCAGCATGAGATGTTATAGTAGCTGTTGCCTCATAACTGACTTTACTCGTGATTGAAATTATAAATATTTTCTGACGTGTAATATTTTATTATCTCCGTGCCCCCTTGCCAATATTGGTTTGTAGATGTTTTCGGACGACAGACTTTTAAGTTATTCATTAATGTTTTTGCTGAGGGGGTGTGATTATTTGTTGTTTATGTTTATTTCATATATATCCATGAGATCTTAAATTATTTGCCTTAGAGCCAATGTTTATTTCACATAATTTCTGGCACGAGATGCTGTACTATCTGCTACCTCATTATCGATGTTCAAGTATTTTCCGTCATAAAGATTGTTTGTATCATTTTACTTCACGTTCTTGTTTGTTATCAAAGAAATGTTTGTAATTAGTGTAATGCAAATAGTTTCTCTGCCTGCTTAACTCCCATATTGAAATTTGCACAAATAAAATTTGAACATTTCCAATAGGTTTAATGTCTTTTTGCTAAACGTAAATTCTTTTGTTATGTTTCTTTTATCTTCGTTTTTACCAAATTTATTCATGCATGGCACAAAGGTGTTTTGCCAGAACTATTTAACCATTTTTTCTGTAACGTACATAATTATAACACCAGGTATGCGGCCAAACAAAATCTTCACAAATTTCGAGTAAAAATAAATACTGGGAAACAAATGATCTCATTTATGGCCATTGATCTTTGGAAAACACTGCCATAGAAGTTTAAAGACCTAAATCAATTTGCATTCTTTAAGTGTTAAAAACTATATTCTATCTCAGCAATATCAAACCTAAGTTTCCACAAATCAAAAGTGCTAAACCTATCTCTCATTCAAGTAATATCAAACATAAGTTTTCCACAACTCTTCTAGCTTTTTAATTTAGTAATGTGTCCTTCTACTCCTAGTTTCTTTTCTGTTTATTCAAATGAGATGGAGGCTAACTTGATAACCTCTAGGTTTTTTAAGTCTCCATTCACTAACTATAGACCACTGTTATCTCTAGTTTTTTACATACGTATCCTTTGCTGTTTTTTATGTTAATATTGTAACTAAAAAAACTCAAGTGCTAAATAAAGTAAAGTTGAAAGTTGAAGTTGAAGTTGAAGACTGTCACTATAAAGTTTTTCAAGCTTACTTTCCTGCTCTTTTTGCTGACAAAGAGTATACTCAGATCTCTGACCACATAACCAAGGTGGACAATTCGCTTCATTCAGACCCCACTCAACATGTTCCCGCCATTACTCAGGATTTGCCTAGCTCTTCTAGTCAAGGTTTCCCCAGGTCCCAGTGCCTCATCTGTTTCTATTGTGGCATCCCTGGCCACACATCTTACTCACACTTTTAGACTGCTCAAGCTTCACAACCTTTTAAAATGTGTCAATTTTGTTTCTGCCCTCTGTTAACTGGACTTGAAAATTGAAGTCACATCTTTTTAGACCATATTTTAATCTTGACTGTGGCTAATTCTGTTATAACATTTCTCAAGATGAAGCAACTTCTCTTGCCACCAGGGTGGATCATATGGAACCCAATTGCAGTACATTTCTTCATGGCTACCCCTTACAACAAAATCACACCATTGTCTGTTTACAACAAATTCTTGTTGCTGAATCTGATAATAGTAGTGACGACTCTTCTTAATATTGCCATCTTTTGTATATATTCCCTTTTATATTATAGCAGCCATGAGAATCTCATTTTCATGAAGTTGTATGTTCTTAGCCTCTAATAGTCCTGAAGGATTCTCGCTAATTTGGTCAGTGACAAGGCCATCTGGTGAAGCTCCAAAACATTGTTGAGTCTGATACAAAAACTCCAAAAAAACCCACAAGATATTGACTAAGTTGAGATGTTACTGTTATACTGCTTTGAACGGTGAAAGCACCATGAAAGTAATGCTAAGAAAATTTCAAGCATCCTCCTCATCTAGTGCAAGTAACTTCTCCTGCTCAAAGCAACAACCATTGTTGCTAGCACCTAACGCATCAGCCCAATTCTGATCAAACATTCTTGAAACGTTTTCCCTAGATTTTTTCTGTGGTGTTTTCACAGGTAAATATGGTATGCAGATATGCATGCACCAGCCACAGCCATGTAAAATGAAACCTAATGAGGTGTGCCCAGTCATATTTGAGAAGGAAACCTAATGAGGTGTGCCCAGTCATATTTGAGAAGGACACGATCAACATCGCTATGTATTCTTGACATCTTTCTCTAAAAAGTCTTGTCAGAAACATTGATTTCTAGTCTGGTTTGTGAATTTTTGAGTTTAGATAAAACATCCATTCTCCTGCTTCATACTGACTGAGTTGAGACGTTACTGTTAAACTGCTTTGAATGGTGAAATCATCAAGGAAGTAATGCTTAGAAAATTTCAAGCATCTTCCTCATGTAGTGCACGCAACTTCTCCTGCTCAAAGCAGGAACCATTGTTGCTAGCAGCTAAATCATCAGCCCACTCAATCAAATGTTCTTGGAACCTTTTTCCCCAGAAGTTTTTCTGTTTTCTTCAGAGTTGAAAATGGTCAAAAACATTTGTGTTTCTTCAACAACATTTTTAACCTCAAATCAACAATCAACAAATAGAGGACACTCAGGCCACCTCATCAACTATACAAGACCCAAATAGCCTGTATTGATGGGAGGGAGGCAACTGTATACAGGCAAAACACAAACATTTAGTAAATCCTTCAGATGCGGCAATCTTAAATCAGACCTTTTAAAAAAGTTCGTCTTAATTTAGAGTTTATTTTGTCTTTTTTACTTATTATTGTTACGTTTCTTAATTGCATTGTCAGTGAAAAGCCCCCATGGGGAGTTGTCAATAAAGTATTGTATTTTATTGTATGCAACTTTAAATTCAAGTTTACTTCTCATCACAACCTGTAGGCAACTATCAATCAGAGATAATTATTCAAAAAATGCTTTTCATTAGGAACTTTTCATAGAATCATTCATTTTTAAGTACAAGGAAGCTTATCGATTCCTGCATGATGAAAAGGTTATCTTTTAAAATTGTCTATCATAAGCATCAACTGGGCAAAACCAACAGCTTCATAAAAAGGAAAGCTAACCTGGATTTACCCACATAGTAGCCAAGATATTAATAATTGAGCAGAAGCTTCAAGATGTCAGTAGGGATTCAGAAAGCAGAAAAAAAGTACCAAGAAAAATTTAGGAAGAGAATCAGTAAATTCAAAAAAAGATTTTAATTCCCTTAGTTTTGAAATTCAAAACGCAACAAGTACCGCTTCGTTTCTGCTGTAAGCTGAAAGCATTCCTCTTATCTTAAATATTAATTAAAATATATCTATTTATTTTTTCTTTGTCTCTGTTTTTTATCCTAATTATGATCAGCATGACTATCTAATTTATTTTAAGATTGACAGTAGCTCTGCCATTTTTCCCTCATGAAATTATGAGTTTGTTCTAATTATTTATCCAAGGGAGCCCATTCTCGATAAGCCCGCTGGCTTCTTTTGGGCTTCCTCACCATGAGAGTCTAAATAGTTAGATTTTTTTCTCTTTTTTTCTCTCTCTTGTACTTCTTATGGCAAATAAATAAACTGAAACTGAAGATGCAAAGAGGTCCAAATAAAAACTTGTTGATTACACTACACTGCACCAGCCAAGGATAAGCAGAGAAGTTAAAAAGACTAGCACTCAGTACAGTCATTTTAAGGCCTTTACAATTTTATTACCACCAAGGTTGAGGTTGCTAATGATAATCAGTAGTATGAGACCATTTCATTGGTAGAAGAGGAAGACCTCCACCTGCTGAACTGTGAAACAAAGGAGCTCACTGACAAGGATTCTGCTAACATCCATGTGTTGGTTACATTGGGACAAAATTACTATATCTAATGAAACCTGTATGCGCTGGTCAGTCAACTGGAATCTGAAAAGTGAACTAGAAGGCAACGAGAGAGACCCGAGGAAGGCACAAAAAGGTGGCAAAAAATGAAGAATTGAACATGGCCACTTCTAGGCAAGGCAAAGTATCTTCTTTTTCAAATAGGTTTTGTTGTAACAGGTTTAAGCACATGGCTATGTATGGAACGACAATAACAACAATACTTTATTTACAAAGGGTGAAGTACATTATCACCAGCAACCAGGCAGTTCACATAATGGTCCTCAACAAAACACAACCAGAACGATTGTGGAAATTGCTTTGAATTGAAAACCAATAATAACACCAAGAAGTTGGAGTACCAGGATTTTACAGGACCTGAAAAGCTATGTTTTCCTGGTACAACATAAGCAAAATTTCTTCATTCATCCATGATCCTTTCATTTCTCTTCCTGCCAATAACAATACAGAGTTCCATAAGAGCACACGTCGTCATCAAGTTTTTTCTTGCAATACCTTTTTGATATAATCCTATCTAGACTTTTCTTGAAAACATCTTCCTCATCTGAAATTTCAATACAAACTTTAATTGGGATTCTCTCTGCACCCAGAGTACAACTTTATTGTATCATTGGCACATTATTTTCATTGCATGGCCTCAACTTATTGAATTTTTCACTGTGCTCTTTGAAATGAACTTTGAACATGTTTCTCACTATGTCAACCCAGCTATCTCCAATAGACAATTTTCCTCAATAGCCTCTGTGAGTTCCTGAAAATCCCTTTGGAACGTTGCTTTGACCCTTCAACCTGTTTTCCACCATCTTGAAAAATGGTATTCTTTTCATATTCCGTGGGATGCCTGTGGCCCACGGCAAAAATCCGGCTGGGTTTGTTTTTCTTAGGGACAAATTGCAAAGCTAGCCAATACACGTAGGACTGCGTAAAATCTTTATCGATTTTTTCTGTTGGTAAGCTGACGAATAGGATTGTAAAAAATGTTTCTCAATTTTTGATTGATTTGCCTCATTGAAAAACGTTCCTAAACGTTCCTCACAAAGTCCTCAAACCTTTCCGGTGAAGAAGTTCTTATTACAACCGCCACAAAAACATGAAGACCAGAGCGCTCTCAAGTAAGCTTAAGTTTTGACAACAGATCACAAATTTAAAGCAGCTTTTTGGACTTTAGAAACAAAAATGGCAAAATACAGGTTTTTGCAAATAGGGTCACATACAGACTAACGCATCCCATGGAAACGGCTAGAAGACGTCTCGTTTAACTACATTTTAAGTCAGGCACGTAATATGGAGGACTGAGAGCAGTTTAAGCAAATGTTCAGGTTGTTATTCATGGAGAAGAAGAGTCTGATAAAGCAGAAAAACTTGAATTCCATAATTGTTTTAGGAACATCAAAATCAAGAACACAAGCACTACATGAAAAAACCACCATATTTTAATCATGCAGATACTTTTTAAACACACTTGTAATCATAACAACTGTGAAAATACACTTGCAAGTGCCCTGATTAGAAAGAGCAATTAGTTGATGCTGTGCCAAGAATATTAATATGAGTACCAGACACCTCAAAATCAAGATCCTTAAGGTACAAACACTTGCCAATTACCTCTCATGCTGTGCCTGTTGAAAAAGAAAACCTACAGGATCTGCCAAATCAAAACCATCTCAGGCATGCAAACTGACACAAATCTGAAAACCGAACACTGATATTGTTATCCACAGTTACCATTCAAAGGTACTTACCAGTTCCCCAGAAAGGGAGTCACTGGAATTTGCTTCCATTGTGTGTATCCTTTACATAGAACAATGTTACCTACAATCAGACTAAACCATTGTTAAAAAATAACCATACTCGTCTAGAGTGAGGAGCCTATAATAAAGTTTCCCACTCTTAAACCATATAATTCACACAACAATATTGTTTTCTCTACCATATTGACATTTTGTTTCTGTTCTTTCAGACATAATAAATTCCTTGTGATGTCAAGACTAGTACTTCAGCTACACTAGTATACCTGCACATCATGCTCTATTTGTGGTGTCACTACTGATCCTTGACTACTCCACATCCTTGAGTGATCTTGGAGAAAGCTCAAAACATACTGGATCTACCACTAATATTTCATATTTCAAACTCCTCTAAGTTAACTGAAAAGCTTGAGCACCATACAAACTCATCTTCGAGTTATTTAAAAAAAGACACTTGAACCCTTCAAATGTGTTTTATGAAAAATTTCCACTTACAAAGCTTCACCATAAAAACAAAAAACTTCAACAAAAAAAGCATGCAATATTATATTATTTTACTATAACAATAATTATCAGTGAGTTATAGATTTCTTATAACTCTTTTTGTCATATTTTTCAATTTCTTTCACATTGCAGTTGTCTTTGAAGAACTACCGAAAAAAGATCAAAATTCTCTTTAAATTTTCATAACCATGGAAAAGATGTAGTCGTAAACAGAGTAATATTCAAGTGAAATGCATAAATTGAATGTTGATTATTTTCACTGTCTTTAACGAGATTACTACTAAGGCTAGGCCAAACAAGAGAGTCAACGACAGTTCAGTCAAGATACATAACTTCTATGATACACATGATAGTAGTACCCAGTGACCCATATCATTTTGAGTTAGTCTGCAAACACAACCCCTCTCATGCCCCAGGATGGTTTGGTGTTCTGCTGGGCACTGTAAAATTAACAAAGACAACAGGGAGGTTCTTCCGCGCGCAGTCAAAATACGCAAATTAGTATCATTGACGTCATAAGGTGTGTAACACCTTCAAACCATCATAGCGTCCGAGAGGAAGAAGCGAAGGAGTGGGACATTTTTTGTTACCGGAGGGACTGTTTTAGCGAGCTGCACAACACCACTGTCTTGCTTATATTTTCAGAAGACGAAGTCAGAAGAGCACATTGTTAGCGATTTCTTCGGATACATCAGACCAACTGCAAAACGACGAATGCATCCGTGTTGTTCCCTCCATTTTGAACAAAGTTTCTATTGACAGCTTTTAAACAGTAGATATCCTCTGCAATAGAGATGTCTTAATAGAGATTTAGTGGTGGTATTCTCGAGTCATCACACAAACAGGAACAAACTGAAAGGGAGGAAAGATTTCAATTGAAATAAAGCTGACCTCACATCATTGAGATTTGTGTGATTTTGCAGGCACGCATGATTTTGGCTGATGATTTCTTGCAGACTTGTTATCAGGCCATGTTAGCACGATAATCCTAATGCAAGAATGCAATAGCAAATATAGGGAAATTTGTTTCAACAGAGCTTTTATAATAGTTCAGAGCCGGAAAACATAACCAATCCATGTTTCCCTCAGGTTGCTTCAAGACTTCTTGTTCACCGTTTGTCCTGATAATGTTGATATAGGTAGGATCTACGGAGGGAGAGAGAGAGAGAAAGCGAAAAAACAGCCCACGTTGGTAGGATCAGGAAAAAAGTACACTACATTCGAATCATGTTTGGTTTCCCTTATAACTACAAAATGAATTTAGCACTAAAGATGAATTTTCTTTTCTTTCTTTTTGCTGTAGGGATTGACCTTTTACTGAGCTTGCTTACAAAAGAGTCATCAAGGCGGCCAATTTTTCCCAGGGAGCAGCTAGGTGTAGTGGCAGGAAATTTTGCCGAGTTTTTCACTCATCTTTTTGAACATTTTTGTGCATATCTCAGGCTCCATTAGGCTGACCACTCTGATCTAGACATCATTGGAAAGATCTTTTCCTTCTGCAGAAGTTGAGTATAGATGATGCCAGTTTTGGTCAAAAATAATGATGTCAGAAGTGCAGGAAAGCCCAAGGCTCATCACGGGCGGTTACAGGCGGCACAGGCGTCAATGCATTAAGACTGTTTCTTTGTTTTTGAATCAAGATTCTAAGGTCACAAAGCGTATACCATCTTCATCATCCTCCATCAGGTCTCCTTCTTCCACGACCTGACTCGATAGCACTGAACAATCGAATTCATTAAAGAGCCTTCCTCTTCTACCGCTAACTGCAGCAACTCAACATCACAGGAAGATGATGTGTTACTGGATAATTCATCATCTTTATTTATTTATTTACAAACTTCGCCAAGGACTGAGGACTTTTTCAATGGAATAGAACCCCTAAAAAGACAGCTCACTTAGCAAGGAATATACTGACTTGAAGTAAAGCAATCAAAATTTACACACCTTATGATGTCACTAGCTCCAGGCCTCGGAAAACGTTAATTGCATTTTTTGTTGACTTTGGAGGGAGAGAAAAATTATTTTGCACCCAAGACCAGAGCTTCAATTCAAAAATTATGAATCAGTGCAACATAGACTTCAATTTTCTGGAATAAAAAAGGGGGCAAAAATTTCATTTCACAGGCAATTTAACTTTATATCCATTTCTACGTGAGTGTACTTAAGTTAAGTGCCATTGTGGTATATCTGTCAAGCTAGCAAGCTCAACAATTGGCGTGCAAGCCAGAAGGGCACTCAACCACCATGCAAAACTTGGCCAGTATGCTAAATTTGGCCAGCGTGCTAAATCTAGACAATGCCAGTGGGCATGAAGCAATCAAAGGAACTGAGAAACCTTTTTAAACTTGATTCAATCAAAGCAAAACTAAGACAAACAACTTTAGCAAACTATCAGCTAACGACCCACACAAGAGTAAACTCAACAACTGTCACCACGAGCAAGCAAAATGCAATCAAGGCAATATTTATAATATTTACATCCGAATTTAACACATTTGAAATTGTTTTGAATACCTGACTCCAAACAAAGTGATGTGCACAAAACATGACTGTTTTTTTGAGTTCCTAAGTAGTATTTGTTTTCAATGGTTGCTTGTTAGGACTTAGCAAGAGCTACATATAGTTGTAATCTTATTATTCCAATTACAAGTTCACTATAATTTAAAGAGTTACATTATTACTTAACTACTTTTTATCTACTGTTATATTTTGTGGCATTTTTTTGGAAACATTTTCAGTTTATAAATCATTTATGCAGGCCCACACACAATTACACACATCTGATTTTTTTGGCCTGGAGTTGATTTTGTTTCTCTGTAAATTGAGCCATGGTTGTTTAACATGACATGCTGGCTGCAAGAGTGATTAAAGTTGTTGTAATTATCCATGTTTATCAGCTCTCACTGCATACATTACTTTCCGATTGTTAGCCATGCTTGACAAGAAATATGGATAATTTTCTGTCTGATACTGTGACCTTATTTGAGCAATGATCCTTGCATTATAGTCTGGGCTGTCCTGAAAGTAATGTTGCAAAAGCGCTTCACAAATTGTCAAAGCATTTTCATCTCAAGAACAATGCAAATCCACTCCATCACAAAGACAAAGATATCGACTACAAATAATTATTCAAAGTACAGCCTCTTCTCTATCGTGTTATTAAACATAGTGAGACAAAGTTGAGACAGAAAAGGACTTATCTGTGGATAAGGCAATGATTAAGTTCAAGGGACAGCTTGGTATAAAACAATACATGCCCATGAAACCAATAAAGCAAATAGGAACATGCAAAAGCATCAAGAGGGTTTGTGTGTAATTTTCAAGTGCACATTGGAGCAAAAAAAATATGGCATGGTAAAGCACAACTTGGGCTATTGTGTTGTTCTTTATTTAACTCAAAATTTAATGGACAAAATCACCATGTTCTTGACATTTTGACAAGTTCTTTTCAAGTGTCAAACTTGCAGAAGATTTCCTGGAAGGTAGTATTTACTCTTGTAGAATGATAAGAGGAAACAGGAAAGACTTTCCTAAATAAATTGAGGCAACAAATAAAAAAGTCAAAGCCTTCCAGAAAGGGGAGTCAATTTTTTGCCACAGAAACAGTCTTGTCACTGCTTGGAAGGACAAAAAAGTAGTTTTATTTATAAGTACGCAATGTAATCCAGGGGAAAACAACACACGGAATGATAAACAACCTGACAGCACAGTTATTCAAGTACAAAGTGTGCCAATCATCAAGTGCTACAACTGAAGCACTTCACACAAAGGCTTTAATCTTCTCATCATCACAAATAAAGAAGCATACATATCAACTGCAATATTAATCCACCAATGCCTCTGCTGCCCGTAACCACCTGTGCGAAAAACCCCTCCATTCCCTGTGTCTCCCGTAACCACCCAAAAAAAAGCATGTGGGTACAATTGACTTTCGTACCTTCCCTGAAGACTCTTTGTTCCATTGTTAAGGACAAACAAACCATTCAGAATGGACTTTCTGAACATATTTTTAGAGGACTTAAGGTGTACTAGAAAGACGGTTTTTCTTCTTAAAATTGTGCACTCAAAAAGTGCAGGTAATCATATAAGTTGCAGGCCACATTATTCTAGGTGCCTTACATTGAGTAAAACAAATAGCCACCAACTGGAATGCAGAAGTCAAAGTCATCAAACAATCATTCATCAAAGCAGGATACCACACGAAATTTGTAAATGAAGTCATCCATGATTTTGAAAACCCAAAAAGCGACAAAACAATAATTCCTGTAAACTGGTTCGATGAAAGACCTAAACTTGGAATCTGTCTCCCTTTCTGCAGAACAAGTAGAGTAGAAAGAAGAAAATTCTTAAGGAAACTTAACACATACACCAAATGGAGATTCAACTTCTTTATCACATGGTAAACACACAAAATGGAACTATCTTCAAGTTAAAAGACAAAAACACACACCCGTCACATATCATTTACAAAGGCAAGTGTATTTCTGGCCAAACATACAATGGCGAAACAGCACAAAGCCTTGAGGTTTGGGTTAATGAACATTTAGATGTTAATAAGCAGTCGGACCCACCTAAGCACAGCAGGAAACACCTCAACCACAAGTTCACATGGAAAGTTTCAACCACCACCCTTTCATGGTTAAAAAGGAGAATAAAAGAAACGTTCTACATCACACGCTTCTGTTAGAACTAACAAACAAGTGCAATTACTGGACCTCACCTTGTTGCCCATCAGAACAGGTATTACATAACTGGTATTACATGAGCTATAAGAACACTGAGCATATGCAAATTATTCACTCTGATGATGATCAAACAGAACAAAAACATTTAGACCCATAATTTTAACAGCCTTTTACCTTAAAGTTTTATTTTTAGTAGTTGTTTCTTCTTAAAAGCTACATATTTGTACCTTTGGCTTATCAAGGTATCCAAGTAAAAGTTTGTTTCTTCCAAAGAAGCATATTTAAGTATCAAAGTTAAAGTTTGTTTTTTCCTAAAAAGCACATTGAAATGTTGTGTTTATTGAAGTATCAAAGACAAACAAAAGTTTCCAATAACCAAGTTATTATATGTTTAAAAAAGTAAAGATCTTCAAAAAAAGCCACATTGTAATGTTGTACTTGTTAAAGTTGTCTATTACAAAGATTGACTTTTGTTTCTTTACAAGCAACTATCATAAATTCGAAGGCAGGGCGGCCTCAGTTGTCTCCAGATCAAGCAGTACGGGTTTGAGCCCTCACTGGGGACACTGTATTCTGCACTTGGAAAAGACACTTTACTCTCACAGTGCCTCTCTCTACCCAGGTGCATAAATGGGTACCAGTGAGCTTAATGCTGGGGGTAACCCTGCAATGGACTAGCATTCCATCCAGGTGGGAGTAGAAATACTTCTAGTCCCTTCATGCTATGGAAAATAGGATAAGCTGGCCTAATGGGCCAGTTGGCTCAAAAACAGACTTTACCTTTACCTTCTATGGTAAAGTCAACACTCCCTTAAAAGAAATGCAAACCTAACTTAAGTGAAATTAGCAGCAAAGTGGAACCTGTCTTAAGCAAAAACCCTCTATTAAGCAGTCAGTTTTCAAAAACCAAAAAATTATGTTCGCACCAAAATTTTCTAACATCGATTTTTTCCCGGGCTTCGTTAGCGAAGAAGACCACAGTGGCTGCAAGTCCCAAAATATTGCAATTAGAGCTTTGAAGGGAACTTTTCTCTCCCACATATGGTTTAAATAGACCTTTACATAAATAAATTTATTATTTGAATAAAAACACTTTTTATTTCAATAATAATGAATCAGTTATTGGAAAATTCAACCCACTTGGGTGTTCCAAGAATACAGCTATATGTTCAAAAAAAATCATTTTAATATTCATTTTTGAACTGACTAGCGAGTTCAAATATATATTCAAATAATCAATTCATCATTACATTCTTGAAACAAGTAGTGGGTTTAAGTAATGATCCACATAAGAACTAGGTAAAAAAACAATAGACTAGTGCAATAGCGGCAGTTAATTTTCAGGCGCTAATTCCGCTGATCACATTAAATCCAAATGATCTGATTGGCCCATATGCAAAAAGCGCAAATTTTGAATTTTGAATATGATTTAAGATCCCTTCTAAATCATTTAAATAAAATTTAATTTCGGCTACACTTTAGATACATTAAAAATTGTGACATATCTTAAATCTGGACAATTCGTATGTGCCAATACCTAACTTTTGATTGGCGCATAGAACAATGCTAATATTTGACCATGAGGTAGACAGAAGGGACATGGGGAAAACTAAGGAGAAAAATACTGTTTATGTCGGGTTTTTCATTGCTTTTGGGGCGATTTTTGGACATCAACCAGTCAGATTCGTTAATTTAATTGAAATTAATAATTAAGAGTTTAATTGATTTTGCGTTTGACCTTCCTAGTTCTTATGCGGACCATTACTTAATACTTAAATAATCAATTCACTAATGTAATCTTGAGGTGTAAACTTGACTTGGTTAGAAATAATGGTGAAATAATGTAACACAACAAATTATTTCCTTGTTCAATTGAAGTAAGGAGTCCTACACAGCATTGTCATGCAGCTATAAATCCTCACAATAAAATCCTTCATAAATTATTATAATTATCAATGGTCAAATATTGACCAATCATAGCGCATGTTACTTCCCCAAACCATCCAAAAATTCTTCAGCCAAAAAATGCAAGCTCAATTTTGCCAGCTTTTATCTCAAGGGCAAATGTGCATAGCAATAGAGCTCCACTGTATGACTGCAAATAATGCCTTCACCCTGCCCCAAAAAGTGGATTAGATGGCTTATCATAACCACTGTTGTTTCCTGCTCTCCCACCCTCTATAGTTTTCAATCACCATGAGCTGTCTCCTTATCAAGCAAGCTCAAGAATATTCAGCTTCTTATCTAGAGTGTGCCATAGAGGATGTCCCCCAAATGTTTGTCTCGTGGGTCATTTTGGCACAGCAAACATAAGCAGCTACTGACTTGTAATTTCTCTTCATTCCTAAGTGTCTGGAAAACATTGTATGCTTTAAAGTTACATAGAATTGACAATATTAAACAGTGTGAATTTTACAAATGTTTACGACATGCACAATTAAAAATGGCTGCCAGAAACTGAGTTGAGATTTCTGGGAACAAGTAGAATTATCCTTATAAGGGGGTCAATTATTAAAATGCACATGCTAATTACAAACCCCTCACTTTTCACTCTTGATTGATGAAATGCAGTGTGTTAATTTATGGTTGTTTCCTTTGTCATTCAGCTATGTTATCGTCATATCAAAGCAGGAAAGAATATTATAGATCTTCTTCAGTCAAGAAAACAATAGAGAAGAACACAGATCACAAAAGGAAAACAGCAGAACCGACAACGTTGACGAATATAAATTGAGTGATACTGATAAACATGAACCTTTTATTGAACCGAAAACAGCGAGGAGAAACTTCCAGTCTCCCTGGTTGGAAACGTTCAAGTGGTTGTGATATGACAACACGAGATTATGTAATTATGGAGAGGAAAAACAAAAGAAGAATTTTCGAGAAAAACACTTGACCCTACATATTAGTCTCTTGTTTCTGTTTTTAAAGACATATTAAAAAATTATACGTGAACTCTACCATTAAGAAATATTCATAACGAAACTGCCAGAAAATGTGGTACAACAAGTATTTTATTTAGCAGATGTTAATGAACAAAGTTTGTTTCCCCTTGATTATTTTTTTTTGTCGTTGTAACATACATTTACTACTTATTTACATGTATCATTGTGACTTGACTTTTTTTATTTCTCACAAGCAAAAAACTGAGTGTCTCCAAAAATCTGGAATGTCCTCTAGAAAATTGTTGACTGGGACAGAATGCCCTCCAAAGTGAAATCCTAGATCAGACACTCATATTCTATGTCAACTTAACTCTGGCTATTTCGAAGTTGGAACTGTTGAATTAGCTAGGCTAAACTATACCAATTCTTATGTGAAGGAAAGAATATTATGCAAATTACCACTTCATGAATGAGCTGGCTCCAAGACCTGTTTGATTACACAAGTTCTTCGCTTTTATTCTCTGTTCTTTTCTCAAATGTTAGCCATTATAGTACATGTACAAGAAAGGAACCTCTGTATTTGGTTTTACTTTGCCCTCTGAAGTCAATCATTAACTCATTTTCATGTTCAATTTTCTTGGCCTCTGTGGGACACTTTGTTATGCGGTAAGGACAATATATATATGTTATTTGCCGGCTGGGAGGTCTGTATGGTGAAAAACTGTGACAGAGG